>REGM01000071.1:36446-50573 GCA_004194415.1 Aurelia aurita
GGGGGATGGGGGCGAGATAATTTATTCAAAGCGACCAGTACTGTGTATGAAACGTATAGTTAACTCAAGGATGCTTCTATTCAGTTCATTTGGAAAATTCTTATCTCCGTACAATAAGATTTGCAACAGAACTTCATTTGCGAGATTTGCATGTCCATATGGTCGTACTAGAGTGTAAATTCCAGCGAGGAGATCAGTCCTTTGAACACCAAAAGAGGGGCAGAGCAACAAGAAGTGTTCCGTATCCTCGATTCCATCGTTACTTGGGCACATTGGGTTTATTGTATCTCTAAAGTTGTGTTCAAATTTATGAAAGTTTAGCTTGCTGAGACCAACCCTGAGTTGAGTAAGATAAGACAGGCCCTTCGGATCATGAATCCCAAATACAGATTTTGTAGGGGGTCGGATTATGGATAGCAGCTTTGTCTTAAAAGCAGCAACAGAAGGTGACAATCTAATTTCAGGATCAAGTTTATTCCATTCAGACAAACAGTGAGGATAAAAACTAGACTTGTATTTTTCTGTCCTTGCTCGAATTTGCCCAATTGTGTCACGTTCGCGAAGTGAATACTGGACCTGTTGAAGTGGTGGCATTGGGTCCCTTGTGTAGTCCGGTGTTAAATTGTTTATGATTTTATAAAACAATGTAAGACGTCTACTCCATCTGCGGAGGCTTAGAGATTCCCATCCAAGATCAAGGTACAACTTTTCTCGAGACGTTCCCCTCCAAGCTCCCGTTACAGCTAGGGCAGCGGAGTATTGAACAGACTCTAGCTTCTCCATTAAACTTGATAAGGTAGTACTACCAGTGAAGTCACATAGTTTTGGTGGATTATGGTAAATAACATCTCCGTAATCTAAGTGGGGTCGAACATAGAGCTTGTATAGTTCATTTAGGGTATGCCTAGGCAGATATCTTGAGAGGAATCTCAACATACCAATACCTTTCCTTGTCTTTGAGATAGCTGCTTTTATATGAGCAGAGAAAGACAAAGTCACGTCCAAGGTTATTCCGAGATGTTTATGTTCATCAACTTTCATGACGGGCATGTTGTTGAATAGTAGTACTGGGTGATCAACCTCCGATTTTTTCTTTGAAAAGATTAATTCAACTGCTTGTTTCCGTGGATCAGGGTTAAAGGACATCCTCCAATCACGAGCCCACTCCCTCACCAACTCTAAGTCGTGGTTCATGTCATTGGCAGCTGTGTTCGAGTCTTGAACTATAGTGAACAGTGACGTATCATCTGCAAAGAGCTTTACGTTGCACCTTAAATTGTCAGACAGGTCGTTTATGTATACGAGGAAGAATAGGGGTCCCAATATAGATCCTTGGGGGACACCGGCTAAGATATCCCCCCAGTTAGAAGCCTGCCCATTCAGAACAGTTCGCTGCTTTCGATTTTTAAGAAAACTTTGAATAAGTGGTAGAAGTTGTCCGGAGACACCGCATCGTTTTAGTTTGTATATGAGGCCATCATGCCATACTCTATCGAATGCTTTCGAAATATCGAGATACACAGAACGAACATCAAGGGGTGGATTACAATCGAAGGCTGTAAATATTGTATGCGTTATAGAGATCAATTGATTGATTGTTGAGTCGCCTGGACGAAAACCAGATTGATTCGGGTTTAGCAGTTTCAAGGAGACAAGATGAGAGTACAGAGAGTCAAATATGAGTTTTTCAAGGATTTTTCCAAAGATTGGTAAAAGAGAAATGGGACGATAGTTCCCCTTGATATTTTTTTCATTCTTCTTATGAACAGGAACTACGTTCGCATGTTTCCATATTTCGGGAAATATGCCTCTTTTCAAACAGTTTATAAATATCATCTTCAGAGGTATAACCAAAGTAATATCACACATTTTTATCATCCTCACAGAAATCTCATCCCAGCCATGTGCTTTGTTAGGATTGAGTGATCTAATGATTTTCAGTATTTTTTCTTCAGAAATGCAAAAATCATTGAGTAGGATGGTAGTTAACGGTGCATCCTGTGGGATTTCACTACCTGTATCAATTGTCGTGCATTGGAGCAAGAAATAATCATTAAATATTTGTGCCTTCTCAGTAAAGTCCGTTACGAATATATCATTTTCTAGAAGTGGTGGTATTACAGGGATCTTAGCTTTGTTTAGTATAGTGTTGATTAGAGACCAATAATTTTTGCTGCCTGTACCAGGATTGGCTAACGTCTTTCCGGCCCTAAGAAAATAGTTTTTCTTAGCGTTCTCAATTAGTCTAGAACCTTCTGATATCATGTTCTTTATTCCATCAAGTTTGTCGTTTGGCTGGCCATTCTTCACGAAGTTTTTATACGCATGGTTTTTTTTCCTCAGAAATTTCTTAATAGTTTCTGTTATCCAGGGTGCCTCACGAGGCCTCATAGTTTTCAATTTATTCGGTATAAAGTTAGAGAAAACGTTCAGAAGGACTTCATTGAGCGATTCAACTTGCTCGTTAGGACATGTAATATTTCCAAGATGCTCGTGCCAGTCAAATAGGTCAATGCTGCTCTGAATCGCCTTAGCATTAGCTTTATCATAGTACCAAACCCTACGAGTGTAAGGGGGCGGTGCCAGGTTAGAGACAGATAATTTTCCATAAACTATTTGATGATGACATTGCCCATGCAGAGAAGAATGAACACCGGATTCAATAAAAAGGTTAGGCTGATCAGTAAAGACCAAGTCGATACAAGATTTAGAATCTCCCATGAAATGGGTTGGTTCTGAAATCAACTGATAAAGACCAAGATCTGATGTTAACGGCTCAAACAGTTTTCCTTCATTATTTTCTATTTCATTTTCCCACCATTGAGAGGAGCGACAATTAAAATCACCGGTGATGACAACACAGAAGGGATTTTCGGCAGCCATTTTGGATAACATCAACTCGAAATTTTGGGTGAAATCGTCGAATTCAGTTTGGTTCTGACTTGGGCTTCTGTAAATGACGACAAAGAAGTACTTTTTCCTGTTCGATTGAATCTCGCAGATAATGCATTCAGGGAGAGTTACCAGGTCAAAACGCTCGTTGGAAGGAAGACTGTCTTTGATATAGAGCCCTACACCACCCCTTTTAGTATTTTGCGGATGGTCATTTCTAATGAATGTGTAGCCATCTAGTGCCAGTCTATCTTTATCAACGGTACTGTCAAGGTGGGTCTCAGCAATGCCAATCAAATCATAGTTATAAACAGAATTGTATGCTTCTATAAGAGAAACTCGTAGAAAATCATGCGCGGTGATACTATTTAGATTCCAACAGCAAAAATCAAGGGTACCTGGACCGGGATTTGTCTCTATATCACCACTGAGCTGGATAGATCTAAAAATAGTCCATTGTGTATGGAGCGTGTAGCATGTTGTACATACAATATAAAAATATGCATAAGCAAAGAGGAGTTTCCGAAGACCATAGTGTTTATTACGTACGAGAAAAATTACGCCTAACGGGACTCGTTTGAAGAGTTCGATAATTGTATAGATGATCACCTTAGTAAGGTAATAAATGCGACAGAACAAAGGCAGGAAACTAATGTGTGGTTTGAAAGAGTGCACTCCCAGAAACTGTATCATTACCGTTAGTGGTAGGACAAGCATTGAAATTGCGATAAAAGTACAGCTAAACCAGTATAATTTAAAGATTTGAAAAAATACGAAAAACGGCTTTATGCCTTTGCTTCGGCACGATGTCTTGATGGATACCCGGAAGCAACCTATTGCTGCTCGCCACTGATTGGTTTCAACCGGCATCACGGTGCGGGAATCCCCTCGCTGGTCCAATGCGTAAGAAAGTTGTAGTGAAATAGCCCATACAATCTCCATTCATAAGCCTTAATGAAAAGAACGAATAATAACCTAAATGACAGTTTACGTAAGTCCCAAGATACAAATAAATACAGTTTCTACACACTACATCTAGTAATATAAAGTACGCAACCATGGCTTTCCCTATTGAGTTTTGATTGCTCATGGGGATTTAAGTCTCCAAAGTGGTGATTTTTTTTTAAAGTTATGTCTCAAGATGATGGAAAATATATTTTTACTGTCGTATCGAATATGCCAAGGGTATTGGAAAACAGGGTTGAAAATATGTCGTAAACAAATGTAAACATCTCGAAAGTCTATAGAAAAACAAAACTGCAACTAGGACTAGGCCCATACAGGGTCCAACCAATCTAAAATATTCCTTCACCTGATATGTTCTGCCCAAATTCTTTCGATAGGTAGTGTTTCCTCCTCTATGTTTTGTAATTTTATGAATCATAATATCAAAACAACGTTTTTTTTTCATTTGAATAACAACTGTTGAAAACAGCAAACTTCGAATCGCTAACTCGCAAAATGAAACCCTTGTATGCTCGCGCTTTTGTTCTGCAACTGTTACACAACAAAATCAGCTAACAATGAACGAGAACAACGAGAAACAACAATGCCTGCCAAAATCTTGGAACACCTCAGCTAATTTTGCCTTGTTATGCAATTCCCCCCTCTCCCCCTTAGAACAATGTTGTTCTGTGACGAAATGCTAGGACAATCACCTTGCAAATCAACATTGTTTGGGGGGGGGGGAGGGGGTGCCTCAACTAATCTCTACTGTTAGAATTGCGGAAAAGTATGTCATTATCAAGAAATGGCCTAAGTGTTCCAAGGACTTTTGGCAGGCATTATCTGAATTTTTATTTGAAAACGGCGATTTAGAAGATAACAACCTTATGCATTTAGAAGATAACAACCTTATAGCTAAGAATTGTTACTGACGTATTATTTTGCAATAGCATCATTTAAATTTTTGGCAGACACAGATCACAATCACCTAAACATGACCCTTTTAAGAATGGCAAGATGTACAGTTTTCTTTTTTCATTTCATTTTTAATTCTTTATACAGGGTAAAAGCATCAATATAAAATACTGCTTTACAGCTTGCCCTGTTAACTAAACAAAAAGAAAATCCTAAACTACCTAGTTACAATGTTACGTCTCATTTCAGAGATATCAACAATAAAGTTGATCGATAATGGTCAAAATATATTTCTGTTTGTCTTACAAGCTGATCATTCTGATTTCCTTTGCGTGCAATTTCCAGTCAATTCTGAACATTAAGCCAATTTACATGTTCATCTTATCATTTCTAATGCCTTTCTATCTACGCGGGTAAAACAATGCAGCCTGACAATAGGCGACGCTACGGCAGCAAGTCAAAACAATGACTATAGAATCTACGCACTGCTCGGTAGGAAAATGAGTTTGATTTTGACCGTTTACAGCACAGTTTACAATTTTTTTAATCGTTCAAAAACATGCCAAAATGTTGAGCGAACTGGACTTAACTTACGTGGGAGGCGTACCATACTGAGGTAAACTAAAGTTGTTACTCTCGGATGGACTGGACCAAGTATTATGGAGAGAATCAAGAAAGGCTCACAGTTTACAATATTTAGAAAAAAGAATTTAGACTATATCAAATTGTATTCTGAATTTATCGTAAACTGTGACGATTGTTAAAATTCTCCTCTGTCTTGAAAGAAACCAATCTAAGTTGTCGTACATTTGGAAAAGATGAATGATGTACACCGACTAGGAACAAAATATGTTATGTTTCTTCCTATATTACGCAGAAAATTGGGAATTAGATTATTGTAAACTGTGGATATTACGGTGTGATCTCGTTCGTGTGACGAGAAGTGCTCTTTCCCCTGCGGAGCAGTCAGTACATAAGCGGCTTGGTTGCGGCATGCTAACTTTCGTGACTAATAAAATTGTTCATACTTTCTGCACAAAAGGTTTCTTAAAGACCCTCTGCTAACCACGAGGCTGTGCTTGCTGCGCATGAGAAAACAGCACAATACCGGCCTAGCATCAGAGACTTTCAGATAATCTGAAAGTCTATTTGCAGTGCATTCTAGGACATCAACGGCGTGCACAGCCACATGGTTAACAGAGGGTCTTTAACTCGCAGCATTTAAAACTCTGAAAGATTCCTGACAAACCTTTATTTCCCAGTTTTGCAACGAGTTTCTCGTGTTTTTTGTCGTGCTTGTGCAACTCCAAAGTCCATTCTGCCACGCTGCATAGACATCACTTGCAATATGTTCAATTGCAAATTATGACGTCATCAACATAAAATACGGCTTTTTCATGATCACCAATGAAATCAGTACCATTGAAAACCCCAAGGTGCATTAAGTTTGTTCCCTGGTACGTCGCCGTTATCAAAATAAAATTCAGACAATGCCTGACAAAAGTCGTGGAACACCTCAGCTAATTTCGCCGTGTTATGCGATTTCCCCCTCTCCCACTTAGAACAATGTTGTTCTGTGACGATAAAATGAGGATGACACAACGATTCGCGACTCTGATGAAATGCTAGGACAATAACGTTGCAAATCAACATTGTTTGGGGGGGGGGGGGAGGGGGTGCCTCAACTAATCTCTACTGATTGAATTGCGGAAAAATGTGTTATTATCAAGAAATGGCCTAAGTGTTCCATTCCAAGGCTTTTGGCAGGCATTGAAGGCCAGAAGGCAACTCAAATTCGCCTTTGTACAAACTGAAACATTTGTAACTCAATTTGAGCAAAGTTATCGTTGATTTATTCTCTGAAAGGTGTTCCGAGATCCGAAGGAACTTCATGCCACAGCTAGCAGTGTTTCTCCTGAGAACGGGGGTCATGCTTTTGTTTTCCTTCACAAAATTTATCAGATTTGGACGCTGGATCCATACCTCCTTTCTGGCAAGTAAAAATATCTATTCTTGCGCATCGAATGATGTATAGTTTGACTAGATTCCGCTAATAGTTTGTCTTTTAGGGAGAGAAAACCCAATCTTGTGCTGCAACCGTTTACCGTAACCTTAAAATAAACTTTTAGTTGCTTTTTGAATCCACTTAAGTGTAGGGAGCTCTCTGATATTAATAGAATATCATTCCAAGGATTAAGAGGTGAATAGTGAAAGACTTTCTTGACGTATTCAGGATTATTTTGTGTGCTTTGTAGGTCCCTGCAATTCCTTATTCTGTAGTTTGAGTGTTGGGTCCTATGATGATATTTATCCCAAAGGCTTTCGGGACATTGGAAGAGAAATTTAAGTCACATACATAGTTATAGAGACTTGGTTTAAGTTACAGAGACTTGGAAGAGAAATTTAAGTCAAGACAGATTTGTTGGAATGCTATTTATCGAATTTCGCAAAGCTTTTGATGCAGTTGATCACAATATCCTACAATACAAGTTGCAAAGTTGCGGTGTCAGTGGAGATCTAGCAGATTGGATTACCAGCTATTAAAAAACGTAAACAATTCGTTGTTATAAATGACCAGTCTTCAGACGTCAGAGATGTACCATTTGGAGTGCTCTAAGGTTCGCTGCTTGGGCCTTGCTTTTTTAAATATTTGTTAGCGACTTCTGCACTTCATTGAACAGTGGAGAGCTCCACATGTATGATGATGATGCTACAATCTTGTGTTCAGGAAATTCAGTTGATGAAGTCCATCAAAGGCTAAATGAGATGCTACATAAAATCAACAAACGATGCATATTAAATAAATGGACAGTTCATCACGAGAAGACAAAGGCCATGATTCTAAATAGGCAAAGATTTGTGGGTCCACTTAACCAACTGCTGCTTGGGAATCACAGAGTCGAATACACAAGAACAGCGAACTGTCTTGGGGTAAAAGTTGATGATAAGTTGTCGTGGAGCCCATTTATAAATAGTATAGAGACGAGATTCAGCTTGGAAGTATGAAAGCTAAAGTCAATGAAAAATTTGGCAAGCAAATTTCTCCAAGAATTCCCACAAGCTTTCACGTGTTTGATATAACAAGTAAACAGTATCTTCAATCAAAAAGCTGTGAAACAACTATTTCATGCTGAAGTTACAAGAAGAATAAGATCCAGAAGATCCTTGACCAAGCATGTTCCACTTTTGCGATGCTATTCAAGCAATCATTTTTGTTGATGTTTAGAAGTTCCATCTTTCCTAGGGTCTGAAAAGGTATTGGATGTTTTATGTTATGCCCTAACGAGCTATCACTGAACCAAACAAGTAAGATCATGGAACAAAGAATATAAATTGCTGAAAGTAGTGGCTCTTCGGCGATTTTGACAAATATTTCAATGTACACTTTGATATTGTGATATTTTAGACGACGTTTTGGTACATAAATAGTTGTTTGATGGGGGCATCTGGTACCTTTGGTAGCTCTTTTAATAATAATTGCATTCAACAACTGCCATTTTACCCCCATTAGCCTTATTTTAGGTCGAGCAATCCAGTGCCTCTGAAAATTTGTAGGTATTAGCTTAGATATTCGTAAGAAAGTGACTTTGTGGTATTTTTGTTTAGGTTATTTCCCGTCATTTTCATTTCCCTTATTTTCCGATGGTGGTTGCTTTGTGACTGATTGCCCCTTAGGAACAGCGAGAGGATTTCCATACGATGATGCCGGTTGAAATCAATCAATGGAGAGCAACAATAGGGTGTTCCTGTGTATCCATGCAAAAATCGTCCCCACTGAGGAAAAATGTTAAGCTATTTTCATTTCTTTTTCAAATCCTCAAATTATATTGGTTTTGTTATTGTTTTATCGCAATCTCAATCCTTGCTCTGCCTATTACANCATACATACATACATACATCAATATACAACATTTTTGTGTGTGCTCAAACAAAATCTTAGTTGTTTTGGTGTTGAAATTTTCCAGGACCAATCTCAAATCCTTGTCAGAAATGAGTAGGCTGTAATTCTTTCTGATCTTATTTATACCAAACTTGATAGCTTTGACATCATGCTCTTAAAGCTTGTAAGTTCTCATTTAGTTCAGAAGTTCCAATTTTTCTCAACTCTGCAACAGGCAATGTTTTTGCTCCACTTCCAAACCAGTTAAAAGAAGCTTAATGAATTTCAGGATTTGTTACCACAAAGTTTATCAAATATTTTCAGTCATTGGGCAAAGTAATGATATATTTTATATCATCAAGGAAAGGGTAATTACCCCATAGTTAGTGATCATTGCGCAAATTCCATCAGACTACACATCATGCTTAAATCTAGGATAACTCCAAGTGTTGGTTATTGCAAATATATATTTTTACCAACATAGTGTTTATTGTATTTGATAGACAGTAGAAGCTAAATTTCATGTTTTGTAGTTGGGGTGTGATTATGATGACTATGATTTTTTTAGATGATTGATTACTATCATTTTTTGTTTTGTTATGTTACTGCCAGACTGACATTTCTGTTTAAATGTGTTCTGATAAAAGTGCATAAATATGTTTAAGATTGTACTTTTTGATATTTAAATGTTACATTTTAGCAGAATAAGTATGTTTTCATGGCTGTACTAGGTTTTTATTTTTTCGCTCTTGCTCCCAGACAGGATGTGGTTTTTTGCCATTTTGCTTAAATGGGAAAATTGCTCCCAGACAGGGTAAAAATCACAAAACCTCAGAGGCACAAACCCGTACATATCAGGGCCAAGTGCCCCCCCCCCCGGGATCTAAAGGTCCCAAAAATAACTACTGATACACAGACTAATACTGGAGGTAAATCACGACACGGCTCGAATTTAGCCCTAGCTAAGCAGAGCCAGCTTGAAACACCGAGGGAGCACGGCTCGAATTTAGCCCTAGCTGAGCCAGCAGTCTAAAAGACTACGGAAGTACGGTTCGAGGTTAGCCCTCGCTGAGCCAGTCTGAAATAGCAAGGAAGGACGACTCGAAGTTAGCCTTCGCTGAGCCAGTGTGCCGAATATTGGATACTATGAACTGGACAATGTTTGGTAATGCTTATTGTTGTTTATTGATTTGGAATTACGTCACTGCTGTACATTTGTAATTAAGCGCAGCTGTCATAGCTGTCATAGCTGTACAATTTATGCTTATTAACCATGATTCACGGGGGGGGGGTTCTTCCANCTTCCATAGTAAAGGTACCTGGGGATGTGCCGCCCTCAAGGGTATACTTTTTCGGACTGCTAGTCTAGCCAAGGGTATGCCTTTTGGTAATTTTAGTCTATGCCAGTCTAGGCAAGGGTATGATTTTTGGCAATTATCGTTCAGGAAAGGCAAAAATTTTCTTAATTTGTGTCTAGACCCAAAATTTTGGCGATTTTGGTCTAGAGAAGGCGAAATTTTGGTGATTTGTGCCTAGAAAACGGGAAATTATGGCACTTTTGGTCTAGAAATTAGTCTAGCCAAGGGTATCATTTTCACAAAAATTGGTCTAGCCAACGGTACCATTTTGAAGATGCTGGCGGCACATCCCTATCCGAAATTTGGCCAAGAACCCCCCCCCCCGCCATGATTGTATCAGCCCTTTATTTGTTGATAGCGTTCTGTTTTGTTATGTTAATTAACAAGACATTCCTCTGCAAGGCAAAACGGCCTCATCTTTTCTGTCTTGATGTAAACTTCGTACTTTCAAACCGTCCGATATGGCCAACTTAAGGATTTACCCATCACTGAGCTAAGCCAGTCTGAGATTGAGAGGAAACACGGCTCGAGTTTAGCCTTCGCTGAGCCAGTCTGAAATAGCGAGGAATCACGGCTCGAATTTAGCACTTGCTTAGCTAATCTAAAAGACAAGTAGTCTGAGATAGCGAGGAATCACGGCTCGAGTTTAGCCCTTGCTGAGCCAGAAGTCAGAGATAGGGAGGAAACACGGCTCGGATTTGGCCCTTGCTCAGCAAGTCTAAAGATGCAAGCAGGGACGGCTTCAGTTTAGGGCTAGTTATTTACCTCTCACTCAGCCTGTCAAAAGTTGTGAAGAGAAACGGCTCGTACTTAGGGCTATCTATAGAGGTATTGTAGAACCACATTTCCGATACTGTTGCTCTGTGTGGGGGAGCCGCGGGGAATCCAAGCGAATTACACTGTAAAAGTTACAAAATCACGCTGCCAGAATTGTGACCAATAGCAGTTATGATGAGCCTGCTGATGCCCTGATACAGAAGCTAAAGTGGCCAACTATCGCTGAAATTATCAAACAAGAGACAGCGAGCATTGTTTTCAAATCCATAAATGGTCTTGCACCTACGTATCTCTCGAATATTTTTTTCAAAAAACTCTTCACGGGACACTGTCAAGTTAAGAAACTCTGAGACTGACTTACGCGTCCCTCTTATGAAAACGACAAATGGGCAGAAATCATTCTCGTATCGTGGTGCGCACCTTTGGAATAATCTTGAACCGGAGGTCAAGCAAGCACCCTCTCTTTATGTTTTAAACGTCGATTATGAGTATCACCATAATGTATTTATTTCTAGATTCTAGTTTTGTAATTAGGTTATTAACGTTTTAGTTTCATATGTATTAAATTGTAAATTGTAATTTTTTGGCACGGCCCCCTGAAAAGCAGCCTTAGCTGACGGGGTTCCCGTGGTTAAAGAATATAAAATCAATCAAATCATTTATTACCTCTCGCTCTGCCCGTCTAAAGAGACGAGGAGACACTGCTCTAGTTTAGGGCTAGTTACTTACCTGACATTTATTTATCTAACCCTGGCCAAAAAGTGCTTAGGAGTTACAATTTCTTTTTTTTTTAGATATAAACTTTTAGTTGCTTCCATTGACCTCAGAACTGTTTCAATAGTATAAAACCTGAAAGGCCTTCTCGAAAATAGTTTCAGAAGCTCTTCGTGTGACACTGATCTCAATAGAACGAAGATTGTCATCTTTGCAGTGCTTTGTAGGTGCTGCTAATGTGGCAGGGGCAGTCTTTTTCTACTATATTCCATCGTCCTAATATATCCCTTCTATATGGCTGTTATACCACTCCTCCTTCAGCTTCTACTATATCACATCGGTTTTAACACTAAGTCCCTTCATATTTTCTCCGAACTATACCCCAATCAGGAATACCAAATCAGGAATTTCTCAAGAATGAAACAAACGATTAAAAGTAAATAAAGTTTTGATAAATAGTTGTATAAATTGTGCATTTGTACTTTCTCGAAAGTGCTCGATATTATGCGACATAGTTTCTAAAACCATTAATTCTAAAGAACAAGCAAAATAAAAGTACAAGTTGAACACGAGCTATGTTACATACTTTTTTCTGTGCGAGCACTATAAAAGGATAGGAGTCAAGGAAAACACCACGGCGGGTCAACTTTAGGGGTCCAAGTGTAACCATGAGCGTCTACAAAAACTCTGAGAAAGGGGGCAAAATTTTCAGTAAATCTAGGACAGAGAAACTAGGAAAAAGGGTAGTTTTTTTCTCGAAAAATCCTAGATTTTCAAAATAAGGGGTGAAAATATAGTTCCTGCATGTTTGATCCTGTTTGATCATATGTCAAATGATAAAATCACTAGAACCAATAACAGCCTGCAACATCAATTATAGTCAGATGATTCATTTTCATATATTTATTTCATTTTCATATATTTATCTAAGGGGGAGGCTAGCCCTTCAGCACCAGTGGCGTGGTGGGCCGTTTTCCACTGGGGTGGCCAGATCATTTTTGGCGCCCCTTCTCGAAGGATATAAAAGAGAATGGTCAGAATCTTATTTCATTACAACTCCACAGGCACGGTCAGCAATGCTGCTTCTAAGTAAGGCATATAATTAAACTGTTTGTTAGTTAGTTTAGGTAGCTGCATATGTTTTCAGAAATCATCTTCATCAGACTCAGAAAGTTTATCAATCAAAAAGTTTTGGATTGGGGAAAACAATATTCGAATTCTCTGCGTTGTAAGTGCATTTTCTGTCCAGATTCAAGTCGGCAAAGCTCAGCCAAACGTATAAATTTGTACAAAATAACGAACACAGTCCTGACTAAATGGTATATGAAACAGTACGAGTGTTTATACCAGAGCCTCTATAAATTGGGGGGGGGGCAGGGGTCATCCTCAGGAAATTTAGAATCTGCCTATGTTCCATTGAAAAATTTGTTTCGAGGCTTTGCGCCAAAACACCTTTCATACAAATTATTCAATGAATTTAAAGAAGCCCACTTGATAGTAAATGAACAAATTCGTGGAAATGCGAGCAAAAAAAAATTTGGTTTCTGCTACTCAGATTAAACTCAGATTAGGTTAAAGTGGGTTAAGAATCAGGCAATAATTTAAGGAATTTTCATCACTGCACAAAACCACGTAAATCACAGCTTTGCAGGTCAAAAGGGTGTGGCAAAAGGGTGTGGCAATAGGTCTGGCGAGTTTTCTTGTAGGCAGAGACAAGTATGGGATGTGAGATTTTCGTGCACCGGACAGCATAATTGTCATAGATGTCTGTGCCCTGTGCACCATTAGTTGGTTATGCACTGTGAGAGCAGGGGGAAGCCAACCACATGGACGGGAAATGCATACATCTAAGTGGTCCAGGGATCCTCCCCTGGAAAATTTTATAAATATGACCTCTTGAATGGCCTAGAATGCAGCTAATTGTTCTTTTTTTGAAACAAGGGAGTTTGTCATTTGCTCTTTTTGTTTGAAGCACTCATGAATAGTTTTCACACATCTGATTGAAACAAAAAGAGCAAAACCGTGCATCTTTAGCACACCCGAAAATAACTTTTTGTTCTTTTTGTTTATTTGCAATTCATGAGTGCTTCAAGTGAATCGAATTGTTCTTTTATATTAAAAATAATCTGTGATGCAATTCTTTTGTGATACAAAGTGGGCTGTTTGTAAACCACAAAACCACGAAATCACGAAACGAAATAGCGAAATAGCGAAACGACATACATTTCATCAAAATACATATCAGAAATATGAAATAGTAGTTTATATGAATAAGTGTAGACGAAAGTATGATAAACTGATCCGGGGACAAACAATTGCTATCGTTATTTTTGTAAAATTTTAGGAAAACCTTCAGGGGGATTCCCTGACACTTCCCCTTTCGGATTCTTTTGAAGAATTTACATCGTACTTGCGGGCTATTTGGTTATAAATTCAGCACTGCATTTAAATCATTGTTGTTGCAAAGCATGAAAATTTGGAAAGGATTTTCTTCGGAATACTTATTCATACACAACAGCCACAGCGAGGGTTGTCATACTGGGAGATGATTTGTCGCCCCGTTCCTCTCTTACAAGTCACTGTGTCTGTTGTTCTCTGCTGACATTACGGCCCAAAAATGCATCCTTAATACACTCATTTTTTTTA
>REGM01000071.1:58374-93628 GCA_004194415.1 Aurelia aurita
TTTCTAGAGAGTGTATCTCTTGAACATTGTAGTAATTGCAGTTAATATCTGGCTCGATATTCTCGTCTATATCATAATCAGAAAGGTTAGGAAGGTTTTGAAGTCTGGAGAGTATTTCTAGAGTTGGAAGAGAATCAACTATTGAAGGTAGATCAGTAACATTTGTTCCTAACAGAATCTCGTCAGTTACTAGGGTGAATGGCAAAATTTGCGAGTTGTTAAATATTACACAAGCTGTGCAGCTCCACACATTGAGAGTATCTTCTTCAAGGGATTCATACAAGGATGGTGAGATATCATTACATTTAATGTGAATTTCATGTTTGCATTCACTGCAAACAATGGCTTTTTGATTTTTATGAACACTTTTTGAGCAAATGGTGCATATTTTGTTAGAATCTTGAGAAGCAGTTGGAAAATGTTCAGACTGAAGCAATCTTTCAACGATTTGGTTTGTAATTTTAGTGGTCATCTGGTTGAAAACAAAACAAAAAATGTATGAAATGTAAAATAATTAGTCTTTCTAACAGATTTAAAGTCTGTTTTTTATCTTTCTGGGTCCTAACAGCCTGCCCAATTATTTAGATTTGAAACACAAGTGGAAGCCAATGCGCAGACGAGCCCAGAACAGCAGACAGGCAGCAGCCATTAAAGCCCCCAATGAGCAGCCAGTACAACAAAAAAGAGTTTCTGTTGCCCTAGCCCCCCACCAGTAAAACCCACGGCCACCACCCACCCACAAAATCCAACACCCACCCACGCACAACCCCCACCTGCATTTTTATCTACTCACTACTTGCATACGCATCAGCTTTAGCTTGGAGTTCATGAGTTATATCAACAGTCTTGTAGGATTTCATAGAGCCTGATTTAAACATAAGTTTACCGGGGAACTTCACATACATCTTCCAATCTGGGTGATCATTTTCCTTCAGAAATTTTCTCACGCGCATGCAATCATTACGCAAGTTTTGGATCTTTTTGGTTGCCATCTGTTCCACAAAGATCTTGACTTGTTTTCCATTTAAGGAGTATGGCTCATCTTTTTGGGCTGCTTGAGCTGAGTTTAGGATCTTATCAGCATCTCCCCATCGCATAAATTCAACAAATATATTCCTGGGCTTGTTTTTATTGTCTTTATTCCATCTGCCTCTGTGGGCTCTTTCAATAGGAACTACATCCGAGGACAGGCCTAGGTTGAGGCTGTCAGCAAACTTTTCTATCAATTCTTTGCAGTTATCCCATGTGTCAGCACCTTCAGCTCCTTCTGGGAAACCACGAAATACTAATGTCTTTCTCATTTGACGATTTTGGAGGTCATCCAGATTGGATTCCAGTTTTTCGATAACTTTATCTTTTGAACGGAGTTTGTCTTCAAGCTCAGATATTTGAGAGTCAACCTTCGAGGCTACGATGCCTAAATGCCAGATATTTACTGATTTGTTACAGATATGTAGCAAATAATGCTGCAAAAGTGATGGTCGTGAGTCTATAAAGACATTTTAATTGATAATTTGAATTTTGAAAATTGCATCTGCTAATTATGGCTAATTATGTCCAATTTACGGACACTAAATAGAATGGAGACAATAGTTACAGTGATATACTATACTTTTTGATTTCTAATCAACGATATTAGACATCTCAATTCATGATCACACCATTTTGAGCAAATTTTCATGAATAATTTACTAATTTATTCAAAATATGACGTCATCAAGTTGTATGACGTCATATATATTAAAACTCGCTGAGGTAAGCAGATATTAACAAACTATATATCAAATGAAAGCACTCTTCAAAACCAATCGAATGGTATATATAACTTTGTATTTTATGCCACTGGGAAGAAAATAAAAGAGAATTTACGATTTTCTTTATGACCGGTCTCCAAAAAAGGGCATGCTGAAGTCACGTGATACAACAATAGACAATGAAAAATTGATAATTATGTAGCCTATTAAATTTTGATAAAAGTCAAGGAGTTTAAAAGTCACATCTTTCATGGCTAAGATTCTATTTAAAAGGGCGGCCATAATGCCCCCCCCCCCGGGCAGAATAGGGTTAAGAGTTTCACATTTTATTCAAGCTTTTGTGATAGAGGGTAACGTTCTGAACCTTATGACAGTCCTTGACCCCCCCTCCTAAATCCAAAGGGATATGAACAGATTCCCCATTAGCATTAAGTGAGTATAGTAGCAAATATATAATTCTTGGTTTACTCCCAGCAAGTCAGCAAGTGCTTAATGCAAGGATATAAATTAGGGGTTAGGGTTTTCCTTGACACCTATCCTTTTATAGTGCTCGCACAGAAAAAAGTTTAAATTAGAAGACCATGAGATAGAGACGAGAGTAACATAGCTCGTGTTCAACTTGTACTTTTATTTTGCTTGTTCTTTAGAATTAATGTTTTTAGAAACTATGTCATATATTATCGAGCACTTTCGAGAAAGTACAAATGCACAATTTCCTATACAACTATTTATCAAAACTTTATATACTTTTAATCGTTTGTTTCATTCTTGAGAAATTCTTGATTTGGTATTCCTGATTGGGGTATAGTTCGGAGAAAATATGAAGGGACTTAGTGTTAAAACCGATGTGATATAGTGGAAGCTGAAGGAGGAGTGGTATAACAGCCAAATAGAAGGGATATAATAGGACGATGGAATATAGTAGAAAAAGACTGCCCCTGCCACATTAGCAGCACCTACAAAGCACTGCAAAGATGACAATCTTCGTTCTATTGAGATCAGTGTCACACGAAGAGCTTCTGAAACTATTTTCGAGAAGGCCTTTCAGGTTTTATACTATTGAAACAGTTCTGAGGTCAATGGAAGCAACTAAAAGTTTATATCTAAAAAAAAAAGAAATTGTAACTCCTAAGCACTTTTTGGCCAGGGTTAGATAAATAAATGTCAGGTAAGTAACTTAACTAGAGCAGTGTCTCCTTGTCTCTTCAGACGGGCAGAGCGAGAGGTAATAAATAGCCCTAAGCACGAGCCGTTTCTCCTCACAACTTTTGACCGGCTGAGTGAGAGGTAAATAACTAGCCTTAAATTGAAGCCGTGCCTTCTCGCATCTTTAGACTAGCTGAGCTAGGGCTAAATTCGAGCCGTGCTCCCTCGGTGTGTTAAGTTGGCCCTGCTTAGCTAGGGATAAATTCGAGCACTGTTTCTGTTTCTTAGTTATTTTCATCTCGCTGAGTGAGCTAGGGCTAGATTCAAGCCGTGCTCCCTCGCTGTTTCAAGCTGGCCCTGCTTATCATCATCATCATCATCATAATATTATTTACAGTTGGTAGCTACATAGTTACTAAAAACTAATTTAAACCAACTATTTACAATATAACAAAATTATTTACAAATTAAACATTTACATCCTTTGCCATCCCATTCTGCGATGCCCCTTTTAAAACTTCTCAAAGTATCAGCTCTCTTAAGTTCATCATCTAGAGTGTTCCACAGGAGACTGCCTCTAAATGAAAGAGAATTTAGTCCGTATCGATGTGACTGTGCTGATGGAAGCCTGCATAGCTCTTTGGTTCGGAGATTGTACGGTATATCCTTTTTAACAAAGAACTCCCAAATATATGAAGGATTTAGATGGTTCATGGTCTTATAGATTTCAGTCATAAGACTTTGTAGATTCTTTTGGTGGACTGTAATGCTTTCAGCCCTGGCTAAAAGCTGCTCAAATGATGAGTCGTAGTCTCCGTACAAAACCCTCAAAGCACGTTTATTGGTCCTATTTATATCTTTGTTAGCAGTTTTGCTAGAAAATAGCCATATCAAGGGACAATATGAAAAATTTGACATAACAACAGATGTTAGTAGCATTTTAGCTTTCTCTTCATTGAGGAACGGTCTTATTCTTGAGAATGCACATAATTTTTGGTTTACTTTTCGACATAACTCCTGGATGTGTGCGTCAAATGTTAAAGAGTTGTCTATTTGTACGCCAAGGAGCTTTACCTGATCGCTATGTTTCACTTGTTGTCCACCGATGTTGAGGCAGAGCGAATTGTCACTCTTGAGACCCAAAAACATCATTTGAAATTTCGCTGGATTGGCACACATTCCATTATTTTTAAACCAATCTAGAAGTTTTTGTAAATCGTCCTCAAGTTTTATCATGACGGCATCTACAGATGTGTCACATGAATAAATTGTTGTATCGTCAGCAAAGTTGCAAATCTCAGACTCTAATTCTGTGAAGAACAGATCGTTTATAAAGATATTGAAAAGGAGAGGACCAAGTACAGACCCCTGTGGAACCCCTGTGGAAATGCTTTGGAAAGTGCTATATGCTGAACCTACTTTGACTCTCTGTTTTCGATTAGTTAGGTAACTGTATACCAACTTCAGCGCACTAGTTTCGAATCCGTAAGCCTCTAACTTCGCTATGAGTAGATCATGGGGTATGCAATCATATGCTTTGGACAAATCCATCAGAATAGTACCAACAATGCCTTTGGTATCAAGGCATTTTTTCCACGATTCGATAGCACGAAATAAGGCATGTTGAGTACTGTATCCTTGCCTGAAGCCGGACAATAGATGAGATAGTATTGTAGCAAAATGACTGTCCATTTGTACACCCATAATTCTTTCATAAACTTTCGACAAAGCTGACAAGACACTGATTGGTCTGTAATTTCCTTTCCAACTGGAATCATCGTTTTTAAAAATTGAGGAAACATCAGCTTTCTTTAATTCGTCTGGGAACCAGCAATTTTGTATAGCTGTATTTATGCAGTCAGTTAGATATGGGCATAAGATGTCTTTGGCCATCTTGATTATCTTAGTGGGTATATTTCCACTGGTGGATTTGCTAGCATCTAGTGCCTCAACAAACTTCATAACATCCCAAGGGTAAACATGGGAAAACTGGAATTTCTGCTCGACTTTGACCTTATGTTTGATAGCGATAATGCTTGGATGGTTACTGTATTTAGTTAGAGCAACTTCTATTTTCTCATCTAGCTCTATACAGCTAGATACTTGTTTAAACATGGGGTCCAGCCCTAGAGAATCGGTAATATTTACAAAATGCGAATTGAAACACTCAGCAATCATAGCATCATCTGATATAATCACTTCGTCCTCAATCAAAACAATTTTTTCTCCCATTGGATTACTATTTGAAAACAGGGGTTTAACCGCTTTCCAAAATTTCTTCTCATTATCGATGGACCTAGGTTCAATCGAGCGGTAGAAGTCAAATTTTGCTTTCCTGTTCATCTTAACAACCAGATTTCGCTGTTTCTTATATTTCTCAAAATCTTCCGTTTTGCCTGATTTGTTAGATTTCTTTTTCAGTGTCGATCTCGTCATCATTGCTTTTCTNAGCTACATAGTTACTAAAAACTAATTTAAACCAACTATTTACAATATAACAAAATTATTTACAAATTAAACATTTACATCCTTTGCCATCCCATTCTGCGATGCCCCTTTTAAAACTTCTCAAAGTATCAGCTCTCTTAAGTTCATCATCTAGAGTGTTCCACAGGAGACTGCCTCTAAATGAAAGAGAATTTAGTCCTAGCGTATGGTAAATTCGAGCGCTGCTCCTTACCTCTTTTTTAGACTAGCTGAGCTAGTGCTAAATTCGAGCCGTGCTCCCTCAGTGTTTCAAGCTAGCCCTGCTTAGCTAGGGATAAATTCGAGCGCTGTTTCGTAGTTATTTTAAACTCGCTGAGCTAGGGCTAAATTCGAGCCCTGCTCCCCCGCTGTTTCAAGCTGGCCCTGCGTAGCGAGGGGTAAATAATTGGGAAACACTTAGAACAAAATTATAAACGTTTTACAGTAGAGGGGGTATACTTGGAAAAATTTAGAAAAAAGTAATTGAATTTTGGAGAATTCTGCCTAAATTTTCATAAAACGGAGAGGTGCGAAAGTGTAATAGTGCTAATTTTTCTTCAAATGGCCCTCCCCAAACTCTAATGCTGGATCCGCTCCTGTATTTCGATATATCGTTTCATGGCTTCGTGATTTCGTGGTAGAGACAGCCATTCAAATGAAGACACAGCTATCGACAGCGCTAATGCAGAATTGTAGCTATTTTCATTTCGTGGTTTAGAAGCAGCCATTCCAATGACAACACCGCTATCGACAGCGCTAGGCCTAATGCAGAATTGCAGCTATTACTATAATACTGATCCTACCTAACTAAACACTAAAACCCTACCAAAGCCTTATGGGAAAGTCCCGCTGCACTTCAATAAAGATATAAGTAATTTTGACAAATTATTTCTTGCTTACTTGTATTCCCAAGTGTGTCTTCCTTCCTTGGTTCCTCCTCGAATCTGTGTCTCAGGTATCTCTGGTGAGGAACTATTATGTTTATCATTGGAAATGCAAATTCAGGTTATCAGGACTTACAAAGCACGCCCGCTGCAAGACATAGCAACACCATATTGTTGATTTCTGCATCTATTATGTTTATTATTGGAAATGCAAATTTAGGTTATATGAAGGACTTGTTTTTTATTTGTGACGGGGGTCGCACACTTTTTGGGTACACGCATTTTTTATAAGAAACTCTTCAAAAGAATCTCAATTCCCAGAAACTCCAGTACAAGGAAAAAGATCCTCAACTCTGATCCAGTGGCGGAATTAGAGGGGACAAGTGGGGGCAACCGCCCCCCCCTTCACGATGAAAACTCAGCTTGGTGCCCCCTTTTGGCGAGAAATGCGCCCCTCGTCATGACCCTACCGCACTCTTTTTAACTGTTTCGATTAGAATATGGGAGGAAACATACAAATCAAGGCATTATTTAGAAGAAAAACCAAAGAAGCTCTTAACCTGGAGTCCAAAAATTCGCTTTCGCTTTCGTTCTATTGTATTTTTGGCGCCCTATCTGCAGGTTGCCCCGCCCCTTCAACTTCGGTCTGGATCTGCCCCTGCTCTGATCTAACTCTAAACCATTTATTTTAGTCAAACAAATCCTTGGCGTACTTTTACTTTATTTTCCCTTGTTGGTTGTGAGTCTGAAACCTACCGTTTCAAGACTTTTGTGTTTTATTGGGAAACATATTACAATTTCTGCGAAGTATACCGTTTTCAGAATTTGGTAAGTTTGGAATTACCAATCAAACACACCCTTGGTTTCGCTCTTCCCGAACAACACATGCGAAGGGGAAATCTTGGATATAAATATAAATAAATTGTCTTCGTCAAATTTATTGACATTTTCTGTTCTTAAAAGTTGAATTTCTTTCCAATTAAAGCTGTGTTACTTTGAGCTACTGTACTTATGAGGAAGGAGGGGTCTGATATGAATGGTATGTTAGGCCTATGATAGGTTCGTGCACTTCTTTCAGAATTTCTGGACCTTTCAGACCACGATTTATTAAACATTGCTGATTGATTTACTGATTTACTCTCTCTATTATCTTCTTCTTTGTTTTTGTTGATTCTTCCTTTCCTTGTTTTTAGTATCTTACAGTAAACATTCTCGCAGTTGATTTTTTCTTTCTGGGAGCCAAGGGAGCCAAGATATTTTCTGGAACCAATAGTTTCATGGTCTGATACTTTTCCACCAGCGGCGTGGCCAGGAAAAATTAACCGGGGGGGGGGGGTATTAAAACGAACGGGTCTTGGGGCCAAGCCCCCAGGAAAATTTTTGAGGACACGCCCTTTACTTTGGCTTAGAACGCTTCTCTCGATCCCATCTTTACCAATGCCATTGGAAACTTTGACAATTTTGTCACAGTTTTCTATGAATCATCATCTTTGGGAAATTTTTTGCGCAAAGACCTTATACTTTGTCCTACAAAGCTTCTCGCAATCCAGTATTTGCTTGACCCAGAAATGGAAGCCTTTAAAATTCTGTGTGTGATAGTACGCCTGGGAAAATTTTCTAAAATACCAACCTTTACTTTGGCTTAGAATGACTCTCCCGGTCAGCTTCCTGCATTTCTTGGAAAAATTCTTACACACCCTACCTATACACAGCGACTTTCTCTTGGTTTTTGAAATAATCTCGAGGACCATCTCNGTACAAGGAAAAAGATCCTCAACTCTGATCCAGTGGCGGAATTAGAGGGGACAAGTGGGGGCAACCGCCCCCCCCTTCACGATGAAAACTCAGCTTGGTGCCCCCTTTTGGCGAGAAATGCGCCCCTCGTCATGACCCTACCGCACTCTTTTTAACTGTTTCGATTAGAATATGGGAGGAAACATACAAATCAAGGCATTATTTAGAAGAAAAACCAAAGAAGCTCTTAACCTGGAGTCCAAAAATTCGCTTTCGCTTTCGTTCTATTGTATTTTTGGCGCCCTATCTGCAGGTTGCCCCGCCCCTTCAACTTCGGTCTGGATCTGCCCCTGCTCTGATCTAACTCTAAACCATTTATTTTAGTCAAACAAATCCTTGGCGTACTTTTACTTTATTTTCCCTTGTTGGTTGTGAGTCTGAAACCTACCGTTTCAAGACTTTTGTGTTTTATTGGGAAACATATTACAATTTCTGCGAAGTATACCGTTTTCAGAATTTGGTAAGTTTGGAATTACCAATCAAACACACCCTTGGTTTCGCTCTTCCCGAACAACACATGCGAAGGGGAAATCTTGGATATAAATATAAATAAATTGTCTTCGTCAAATTTATTGACATTTTCTGTTCTTAAAAGTTGAATTTCTTTCCAATTAAAGCTGTGTTACTTTGAGCTACTGTACTTATGAGGAAGGAGGGGTCTGATATGAATGGTATGTTAGGCCTATGATAGGTTCGTGCACTTCTTTCAGAATTTCTGGACCTTTCAGACCACGATTTATTAAACATTGCTGATTGATTTACTGATTTACTCTCTCTATTATCTTCTTCTTTGTTTTTGTTGATTCTTCCTTTCCTTGTTTTTAGTATCTTACAGTAAACATTCTCGCAGTTGATTTTTTCTTTCTGGGAGCCAAGGGAGCCAAGATATTTTCTGGAACCAATAGTTTCATGGTCTGATACTTTTCCACCAGCGGCGTGGCCAGGAAAAATTAACCGGGGGGGGGGGGTATTAAAACGAACGGGTCTTGGGGCCAAGCCCCCAGGAAAATTTTTGAGGACACGCCCTTTACTTTGGCTTAGAACGCTTCTCTCGATCCCATCTTTACCAATGCCATTGGAAACTTTGACAATTTTGTCACAGTTTTCTATGAATCATCATCTTTGGGAAATTTTTTGCGCAAAGACCTTATACTTTGTCCTACAAAGCTTCTCGCAATCCAGTATTTGCTTGACCCAGAAATGGAAGCCTTTAAAATTCTGTGTGTGATAGTACGCCTGGGAAAATTTTCTAAAATACCAACCTTTACTTTGGCTTAGAATGACTCTCCCGGTCAGCTTCCTGCATTTCTTGGAAAAATTCTTACACACCCTACCTATACACAGCGACTTTCTCTTGGTTTTTGAAATAATCTCGAGGACCATCTCTTCACAGAAGTGGGGGGCAAATGCCCCCCCCCCATCCCTCCCCGTGGCCACGCCACTGTTTTCCACCCCTGGCTTGCAGAGACAGAAAGGCACTTCCAAGAAACCGTTGTAGCCTCTTCCAGAAAATTAACCAAATTTGTCCTTTGCAGATTTATATCTCTACTCTCCAAGCATCAACATTAACAAACAAGGTATCTATGTTCAAGTTAACTACCGAGTAATGTTTTAAAAATGATTTCGGATTGATTCTTGCTCAAGTTTTATCGTTAGGGTTGACCTAATCTGTATACTTTTTTTTGGAACACCCGGTAGTTCTCAAATTGAAGAAAACCTTGTCTGTGTGTCCTTCCTGCACTGGTCTGCTGGTCAGGAGCATTGAAGGTCTAATAGAATATTTGCCAAATTTTAATGACAGTCAAGCCCAGGGGGGCCACTCCTATACTTTTCTATAGTATCATGCTCGTACAAAGGTGCAACATATGCACCCTAAACGCCGACCTTTTTTAGCAAAATACATACCCTAATCGCGGAANGAAAAAGGTCCTAAAACACTACGAAAACACTCCACTTTACTGTATTGCGGTCGATGATAGTGACGATCAGTAAGTCAAATGACTTAAATGACGTCAAAGGACACAAAGCATGACTAGTCCCAGTCTCCTGAGCAGCCCGAACTTTTCGATAAACCACGAAAAGGAAAAGACGGGAAAAAATATGTTAAAAGTGAGGTACCAAGTATATCTTGGATTTAAAATGAACAGTATTGATAGTATTTTCAAAATAAATAAAAAACCCGACAAGGTGATATGCACTTTAATCATTTTCAGGAAGCTCTAAAAGTCACTATAAAGAGTGCTGACTATTTGGCTATCTAAAATTAGTAAGAGTCAACATACGATGCTAAGAAGCCTACACAATTTTTTCTTAGCGGTTTCTAGCACTACCATTCAATACACTACATACCCTTAAATACTGGCATATCACAATAAGATATCGACCTTAGCCAGCCAACATTTACTGTCAATTGTCTGAGTTATACAGGGATCAGTGGGGCATTTTGTCCCATACGTTTATGGGACACGCCGTTAGAGCAATAAATTAACACGCTACTGAAATCAAATTTCCCGAAGGGATACGAAAAGGGAAAGCGGTTTCTTGAACTAACATTAAATACAATGTAGACCCTTAAACACGAGCATATTGCAATGAGATATCGACCTTAGCCTGCCAACATTTACTGTAAATTGTCTGAGTTATACAGGAATCAGTGGAGCATTTTGTCCCATACGTTTATGGGACACGCCGCTAGACCAATAAATTAACACGCTACTGAACTCTAATTTCCCTAAGGGGTACAAAAAGGGAAAGTGGTTTTAAAAAAAACTGGCTTATTACAATTAGATATCGACCTTAGCCTGCCAACATTTGTTGTACATTTTCTGAGTTATTTTCTGAGATTTGCTTCATACGGTTGTGATACACCCCATTAGACCCCTAAATTAACACACTATTCAAAGCTACATAACCTGAGGGCTAGGGTGTCTTTAGCACGTACTACCTCAATGAAAATGAGAAAATCCTGCGTCAGAAATGATGGACACCAGAAGATCTCGAACCTACTTACTGAATCCCAAATCCCGTTATAAATATAATAACAAGATCGTCCAACGAAACGACGACGTCTTTCTATATCAAAATGCAATACCTATCATAAAACAGACAATTCGAAACATTTCGAAACATGGAGCAACTTACTATGTAAAATCGAGCTTATTACTAACAACTTTCATTGATTACGATTTTGTATCAAGTGTATCAGCAGTGTATCGACGGTATATTAACCGCCATTTTAAAATCTAAAACTCCTAAATTCACCAACTTTGCACAGCAAACAATTCGCCGCACTCATAGGCATTCTCAATGACCAATTGTGTTACGTTTACAGCAAACTTATCCAAGTCTACCTCTTTTGGTTCCAATTCTGTTCCATTAAGGCATGTGATGGTATGATTCTGGTATATCCTCTTGTATTTATACTTCAACTTTTTCGATGAAAACTGTTCAGGATGAAAACATAGAGAAATATTTTTCAAATTAAAAACTGTGCACTATATTTGGGAAGAATTGTTGCAAATAAAAATGATATTTTCGTTGTTGCTTTTTCAAGTTTGCATTTGGCCATACTCAAATGCACAAAAAAGAATGCGTGGAAAGATGTAATATATTTTAAAACACACCCTTTTTTGTAAGGAACATGGCTTTAAAATTTGTAATAGGGTTTCGTAGCTTTGGGCCCTACTCTTACAACAAACGTTTCTTGTAGAGTTTCTTAATTCTTCATAAAGTTAAATTTCACAATTTATCAAAGTTCATTGAGGGCTGAGTCATAAGCAGAAATTAAAATTTTTAGTATTATTGGGGTTGGTAATCCACTTTCTATTTAAAAACTCATGTCAACAAATAGTTAAAAAATCTTTAACTTCAGTAAGGTTTTTAACTTCGAATTGGCATTTGATCACTNATATCCTCTTGTATTTATACTTCAACTTTTTCGATGAAAACTGTTCAGGATGAAAACATAGAGAAATATTTTTCAAATTAAAAACTGTGCACTATATTTGGGAAGAATTGTTGCAAATAAAAATGATATTTTCGTTGTTGCTTTTTCAAGTTTGCATTTGGCCATACTCAAATGCACAAAAAAGAATGCGTGGAAAGATGTAATATATTTTAGAATACACCATTTTTGTAAGGAACTTGGATCTAAAATTTGTGATAGGGTTTCGTAGCTTTGGGCCCTACTCTTATAACAAACGTTTCTTGTAGAGTTTCTTAATTCTTCATAAAGTTAAATTTCACAATTTATCAAAGTTCATTGAGGGCTGAGTCATAAGCAGAAATTAAAATTTTTAGTATTATTGGGGTTGGTAATCCACTTTCTATTTAAAAACTCATGTCAACAAATAGTTAAAAAATCTTTAACTTCAGTAAGTTTTTACACTTCGCCTTGGCATTTGATCACTTCATGTGGCAGTTTATTAATTTCCTGGAAAAGGCTTCTACAGTTTATTATGAGCGGTTTCTTATAAAAGCTACTGCAATTACCGCAAAAGGCCTAATTAGCCCCCCCTCTCTGATAAGCCCCCTTCAAAACAAATTTTTTAAACAAGATAATAAGCCTCCCTCTTTATCAAACCCACTCTAGTATCCAATGCAATAGGTACCCTTCGTCGAGATTGCATGCACGTGATGGTGGCCGTCTGAAGAATGGGCATAGGCACAGATAGGCTACACATTTACTTGCCGATACTTTCTTAATTTCACATGAACATTTCTGCTTCTTAGTACTGAAAGTTTCTTAATTTATTTCTTACTTTTTGAGAGCATGAAATATGATGTAGTTTCCAACACTGCTTTAGCTATGTTTCTTGACATAACATCAGGTTCGAAGAAAAAGGGTTTTTAGATTTAAAACTAAAAACTATAGTTAATTTTGCTCAAAAATAAGGGTTCAACGACCTATTTGCCAAACTATCTTTGAATTTAGCATTCAAAAGTTTCCTCGCTGCTTTTGAAATTAGTACTAGAGTTTCATAAATTTTCGGCCATCCTAGTACTTGTTTGTTGTAGACGAGAATTTACCATGTGCGAAAATCTAAAATGCTGATAAGAAAACCGCGGACTGCTCGATTGGTCGGCGTTGTCCGCGTTTTAGACCTGGCCTCCAAAGAACCCAAAGTACTCCACTATTCAATACAAGAGCTTTTGTACAGTGCCCTTTATTTCTCGTCTGGAACCCTGCTATCCTAAAAAAGTTGGTTGGTCACCAGGTATCAATGTTAACACGAAAGGATGGTTTGGAATGTACAAATAACAGTTCTTGTGAAATACAACCTTTTGCCTTGATTTAAATCCAGAAAGCGCGCATTGCTCTCGGCAATGCAAGGAACAGTTGGGTACATATATTTGCATCAAAATAGGAATCGTGCAAATTTCTGGCTGTGCTGGGATTTCCAATGTTTGCCTTGAATTCGAATATAACTTCCGAGAAGGCCTATTACATTGCTCTAGCTTCCTGCTTTAAGATTACAAAAATATGCCTATGAGGTGTCCCCTTTCTATCCTAGGAATATGTTACTTTTAAAGAAATCCAAAAATGAAAACATTAATTTCTTTAAATTTCTTAGCTAGGGAAATCCTAGGATTTCCTGGGATATTTTGTGACCAAAATCCAAGGAATATTAGAACCAGAAATACGTGTAACTGTTCTACTCACCTTCTGTGGATGAACCAGGTCGAGGAGCTTCAGGAGTATCTAAAAATGAAAACAATTATTTCTTTAAATTTAAATTTCTAAGCTAGGGAAATCCTAGGATTTCTTGGGATATTTTGTGACCAAAATCCAAGGAATACTAGAACCAGAAATATGTGTAACTGCTCTACTCACCATCTGTGGATGACCCAGGTTGAGGAGCTTCCGGAGTATCTAAAAGTGAAAACAATGATTTCTTCAAATTTCTTAGCTAGGGAAATTCTAGGATTTCCATGGATATTGTGTGACCAAAATCCATCTTAGTTCCCGAAGATGGAGTGGACGCCTTACTTTGTATTACAAAATCATAAACAACCTGACCCCTGAATATGCAATGGATCCAATTCCTCCGGGGGGGGGGGGTACTTCATTGTGAAGTCATACTGGACGTGCCGCTGATATGAATGGGTTATTTCATCTGAAATTACCTATACATGGGTCCGATATTTGGCTTGATTCTGATAAATGGGTTGTTATTTTTAGGATTTTCTTACCAATGGGCCACCAAAATATGTCCTATAATAATTAGCCACAAAAGGGCCCAAAACCTAGCGAAAAATCTCTTTTTGCATTTTGCCGTTCTTTAAGAAAGGGTTTCAAAATCAACCAAATGCATACGCATGGGCTTGGAATTTCCTGATATTCATGCAAATGGGTTCGGAATTCTCGAAAATCGTGTCATACAAATGGGTCCATTTGTCAAAGTCCAGATGCAGGTCGGATCATCGTCACAATGAAGTACCCCTCGGGGGGCCAATTCCCCAACTTCAACAGTCGCATTACTCTCTTCGTAATCAGGATGCCATTGGGCGAATAGGGGCAAGGACAGAAAAGTTCAAATCTAGCTTCTATCCCAATTGCCTATCTGAATGGAATGAACTATGTCCGGAGATTAGCATAGGTTCCAAATCTTTATATTGGCGTAAAAAGTTCTATGTAAAATTCAGTGACCTATTTCTTTGAATTAAATGGTTTGAAAGAAACTTTATCTACTTTGCTATAACTCTAACACTGGACTTTTTAGAAATCTAGAACATTTTCGAAATTACAGCGAATTTCATATTTCAACTCATTTGAGGATGTGACGTTATCAAATTTCTACATCGCAAACCAGAAGAGTGAACAATTTTTGCTTCATAACATATTGTAGATATTATAAACTTTGTTATTCTGGAAAATTATTGGATGTTTCTTCAAAAAGTTTAGAAATTACGATGGTTTTAAGTTTCTTTCAGGTGACCTGGCAGCACTTTTTGCAGTAGAAGCAAGTGCAGCTGTTTGATGGCTGTGGTATCCTTGCATAGTGGGGGGGGGGGGGCAAATAATTCATCACACTAGTCAATAATTCGCACTATGGCGCAAATCTTAAGATAGGGATATCTCTTGTTAAATTTAACCCTATCAAGCCTAGGGTATTTGATGCTCTAGGAAGACTAGGGGGGGGGGCTAATTCACCCCCCTGTTTTATTTCTGTTATGTATATGCTAGAGCCTAGAAACTTGGCATGCGTATAGTACATCATGAGATGAACCCAAAAATGAAATCTATTTTTAGTTATGTCACTTGACCTGCTCATGACGTCACAATGTTGCATTTTCAAAATCAATAGGGTTCAGTACTAAAAATCTTCAATCGTTGATTGTGAGAAAACAGAAAGCATTAGGGACATCAGTCCAATTTTGGTGTATTCTGTGGATAAATAGCAATTGCTTTGTAAAGAAAATTAGCGAAAAGTGATGACGTCATCACACAGGAATTCAAAGAATTTGCGCATGCGTAGTGCCGAAATACGCACAACTACACGTTTTAATTACAAAAAAAGACTAGTTCGTTGGATAGAGGATCAAAATTAGTATATGCTCCCCGTCTTTTATCGTTGTATCACATTAGTTGTAGATTTTAATAGGATTTATTCGAAATTTTACACAGACATCTCTCGAAAATTGAGCGTGTTTACCCCCTGGAATGAATTTAATTTTTCTAAAAAATTAATTTTGGATTGTAAGAAGGATAAAAACTAAAAGTCAGAAAGTCTCAACGTTGTAAGTGCACTTGGTAAAAATCCACAGAAGAAAAACCGATAGGGGGGCTGATTTAGCCCCCCCCCCTAGGCTTGCTAGGGTTAAACTATTTTCTCCGTGCAGAACACAAAAACACGTTTATTTCAACAACACTCGGAAACATGCAGTCCTGAAAGACTTCCTAAAAAGGACATGGGTAAATCAATGCCATCTATTCTTTGTGGAAGCTACCCCTTTTCCGAATTACTATACTTAAATCTACGAATTAATATCACGATAAAAATATCACGAGCTACCTTTAAAAGTCTGCTTCGCCGTAATCAAGTTCGCCATCACATCACCATCACCATCAACATCATCGTCATAATCGTCATGACCTGCAGGTTCTATCTTGTCCTCGATGTTCTTACAATAATCAGTCCAAGTCATCTTTGGCTTGAAGAAGAGGTGCTTGCTGAAGCAAATCTGCATTTCAGGCGAACATCTTCTTCCCTTATCCGACTTTTTAATCATCTTAGACATTTTACGTGTAACAATCGTCAACATTGCGAATATTTCTTGCTCGTGTGCATGATTTTGAATTGTAGAACACAGCGTTGAAATGAACCACGAACCCTTGTGAATGTTTCTTATGGCCTTATTGCCTATGAAAAAATTTTTTAACGATTAAGTTCAAATTCAGGTCATAGAAGAACGATGACCGTTTCTTTCGTGCGAGAGAATGAGATGGCTATCTTACCGAAAAAGTGACATATCAGACTTACAGCCTGAGCAATAAACGTTTCCAGTCAGAGGAGTTTGCCCAAAAAAATGGTCTGTTTCTGCAGCAATGAAGCACATATCGACACCGCTGAATAGTACGACTCTGGCACTCTGGTAAAGAGTCGACTGGTTTATTTACAATGTTAGTATTAAGCAATTTTACGCTTACTAAAGTACAAATGTACAGGGGGTGATAGAAGGGGCACAGGCCTAGCTAAGCCTATGACTCAGGAAACGAAACCGATAAATGAAATCGTCATCATTTTCTTGCCCGATTGATACAGATGGCATGACGTCACAGCAGCGTTGAAAACACGACGCCACCTTGTTCTGGGGTAAATCTTCAGAAAATTTATATAGGAATCTATAGGAAATTTTCAAAAAGTTGCATGAAGTTACTACTCTATTCTACCTCGCGATAGTGAGTTCGGAAAGGATAGATAGCCATTGTCAGTCAGACCTATACCTATGAAGAGCAAACATGCTGTTTTTAAAAGCAAGACAAACATTTAGGACGAGAAAGCTGTGAAAATCTTGCCTTTGCGTCGATAATTTCGTAGTTAGCAGCACAAACTCTTTCGCCTGTGAGTTGCTCGTCACCTCTTCAAAGTCAACCTTCCTTTTAGACATTCGCCTATCTATCTGCTAAAGTTTTTGAATAATTTGAACGGCTTCCAAGGTTTTTTGAATTTTTTATTGTGATAAATAAACGAGACACTCTCAAAATCCCAGTGCGACGCTATACTTTGTAATGGCTTCATTTACCCAAAGTCTGATTTTTCGAGCGCGACTTGATCCAGTCACGTGACATGTCGTCTGTATGAATGGAATCGCCGGCTCTTTGGAGTTCTTAAAGTTCTTGAATAGGCCTACATTAGACTCATTACATGAGTCCTTGTTTTTGCTCCATTCCCCCTAACCATCCCCAACAATACCCATTCCGCTTCAAACAAGGACTCATGATCAAACATACATTATTTTGAGACTAATTTCCGTAAGCCTCGATTGCATGTTTGCTCCATGCCGAAAGCTGGAATCCAGAATGGTTGAGTTAGTAAAAGCCGGAATGGCCGGAATATGGTCAAGATATGCAGCAGTATACTTATTACAATCATTGTAGTTTCGTTCCTTGATGAACTGATTCATAATCGACTGCAGTCGTAATTCAATTCAATAGACAAAGCGGAGACCGAGACTGAAGTAGCGAATCTACTAAAACAGCGCGTTTTTGGCTTGGCTTTCCAAGCGAAGACATCACAACACAGCAAACTTTGCTATTCTTGCCCAAGAAATTGAACTGCTGCTTTGGTCTTTGGTTACCATCGTTGGCTGATTATCAGGTAAGTGTAATGGGTTCCTTCAGCATCTCTCTCGAGGCTTGTCACAAGGTTTTCGTTCGTGACTCATCAAAGTCTGGGACAATTGGGCCTAAAATTCACTAGGTAGATCAGATGGAAATCAAAACATACAGACTTTGACTTGAAACATGCGTGAACTTTTAGTTACATGCAATAACTTTACAGGGTTTTATTTGCTGTTTGCCTTTCACCCCTTATCCCATTATATTATATTATATTATTAGTACCCCACCTGAATTAAATAAGCTAAGAAACTTTTGTAATTTGCAGATTTAATTTTCCTATGTCACTCGAAAATGTTTCGACACTGTACAGACAGAATTATGTTATAAAATGTTTATAGCTATTAGTAAATGTTTTGAGTGTGAATTATGTTATAAAATGTTTTCAGTACAGTAATTTCGAAGCCCTTGTAACAAAAATATATTCAGCTCTACGCTTAGGGGATTAACAATATAAGAAACTCATATACGAAACTGTTCGTTGCAAAAATGGCCCTAAAAATTAAGAAACTGCCTATCAACCCAGGACCTAAGTTTGGTATACCCCTAAGTTTCTTATAAAAGAAGAGTGTAGTGTATGTCAATATAGTGACACGGTGAATGTTTAAATGTTAAAATTTCCTTCCCTCAAATGTAGGCCAGAATTCATGTTTGTGGTTGAGTTACCAGTTTCTTATGAAAAACTACTATTGCATGATTTTAATTTGCCAACAGGTATATTACAATTACAGTCCCTTGATGAAGCTCAATACCGAAGATATCTGAAGTACTGTAGATGCAAAGAGAAAGAATACTAAGAAGATGCTTCTTATAAACAGCTATAGTATAAGGCATAACGTGATTTTAAAGACTTGAATATTAGAATAGGAATTACCTTGTTATAAAAAGAGTGTAAATAAGACAATTTTTAAGGATTAGTTTGTGAAAGTTGGGTCAAATTCGATTGTCTTAGTTGCAAAAGCCCTTTCGTTTTGCAATAAATTTTAAAAATTCACTACTAATCACCTTATATTCATAATAAACCTTTTCGGAAAATCACAATTTCAAAAGAAAAAAATGTAATAGGATCGCTGTTTGAAAGTGGGAAACATTACCCACCTGGAACCATATTTTAAGAATATATTAAAAGACCATATTTTTCAAAACCTCATTTCTCTGTAAATACAGCTGATAATGAACTGACTTCTACGTATTTCATGTTGCACTTAATGTGTATAAATGTGATCAAAACCTTGCATGTACTCTACGTCCGTTATAATCAAATTTCGATAATTTTTTAAAAAATTTCTCCAAATAATTCTTGTTTACTTCCTAAAAACATACCAACTTTGTTGTTTTGATGTAAACATATTTTGTCATAAAAATCTGTGTGTAAGAAACTGTAGGCTTAAGGGCCTGTTTATATGGGGCGGGCTGGCCCGTTAACGAGCTGGCTCGCCTTCAAGCCAGCCCGGGTTTATATGAGAGATTCGATAATGAGCCAGCCCGAGCCAGCCCGGCCTTTGGCGCCAAATGCCTGTTGTGCGCGTGCGTTATGACCTAAGTCGTGCGTTATCATCTGATCTTCTCTGTTGTGCGCGTGCGTCATGACCTAAGTCATAGGGGTCACAGGCGGGCTCCGGGATGGCCCGTTTCTTCCGTTTATATGAGAAAAGCCGGCCCGTTGCAGGTGGGATCCCGGCACTCGATAACCGGGATCTCGGCACACATATAAACACAAACTGATATTATTTACAAAGCTGTGACCAGATAAGTGGAACCTAAGTATATGCAAGAAGATTGATTTTCTTACAAATGTTAATAATAATAATAATAATAAATAATAATAATAATAATAAATTCTTTGTTTAAGGTTGGCGTAGCTAATAGCACTAGGCTAATTAATGCCAACCATTATTAATACATGAATACCAATTAATAGCATGAAATACAAAAAAACGAATTAATAGCATAGAGTTTAAGGTAACTCCGCCCTCCGCCCCAGCGAGCCGCGAACCCCCGCCCCGCAAAAACCATCCCCCCCAGAGACCAGCCAACCCCCGAACACCACCCAGCCCGCCTACAAGCAGCAAAGGCCGCCTCCCGACAGGCCGAACAGCACCCGAGAAACAACCGACCCCCAAGGAGGGCGGCCCCGCAAGACGGCAGCCCGCCACCCACCACAGCGGAGAGCAGAGCCACCCTAAATATAACCTAAATTTACAATAAAACTCTTACATAATCTACAGTTGCATGTAAAATTCCAAAGCTTAATCTCTTTTTTAAAATGTTTTACAGATCGGGACTCTTTTATATGCAATGGTAAGTCTCGCCAGAGATTCTGCCCTAGGAAGCTTACATTTTCTAATCCATAAGCTGTAGTCCTAGGTTTGCGTGCATAGATGTTGTTCGTAACTCTTAAGTTGTAATGTATTTCTCTCTCCACGAAAATTTCTTTCATAAAGGAGGGATTTAGATTCATCTTTGTTCGGTAAATTTCGGTGACAAGCAACTGCAGATTTCGTTGATGAATGGAGACTGAATTATCTGTAATTAACAGTTCTTCAAAACTGGAGGTCCGATCTTGATACGCTATTCGTAGTGCTCTTTCATGAATGTGGTTAATTTTTGCGTTAACACGTCTATCGTGAAACATCCATATTAATGGACAGTAGCTAAACTGAGACATTACAAAGGCTCTCATGACGATCCTAGTTTTTTCTTCGGGCATATACGTCGAAGCCCTTGCAAGAGCATGTAGCTTCTGGCTTGCCTTCCTACAAATCGTATTTGAATGTTGCTTGAAATTTAGCTTTTGGTCAATTACAACGCCTAACAATTTTTCTTCTTTGCTCTCTTTAATCACAGAGGGACCAACAGTTATTGAGATTTCTGTGTCTTTTTCACCAAATACTAGGAGGTGGCATTTTTCTTCATTTAATTTCATAAAATTTCCTGCAAACCAATTGCTGAGTTCAACAGTATCATGTTCTAGCCTTAAGGTAACCTCCTGTAACTCTTTATGAGAACAGTAAATTGTCGTATCGTCTGCGTAATTACAGATTTCAGTCTCATTCAACAAAAGGAAAATATCGTTGATAAATATATTAAACAAGAGAGGCCCCAGAACTGATCCTTGAGGGACACCTAATTTCATTTCTTTCCAAGAGCTGAATGAGCCATTTACTTTGACTCGTTGCCTTCTACCTGTTAGATAGCTATACACCATTTGTATGGCATTTGTACTAAAGCCGTATGCATCCAATTTAGCGAGCAAAAGTTCATGATTGAGACAATCAAATGCCTTGGATAAGTCCATTAAGACTGCTCCGACAAAACCTTTGTTGTCTAAGGTCTTCTTACAAGTCTCCACCAATTTTAGCAGAGCATGCTGGGTATTGTATCCCTGTCGATAGCCACAAATTTTAGGTGAGAGAAACTTGTTGACAAAAGGTAACATTTGATTAGCCAAAAGTCTCTCAAAAACTTTGGAGACAGACGGTAATACTGTTATTGGTCTATAGTTTTTTTTGTGAAATGAGTCACTATTTTTGAAAAGNTATAGCAAGAATTTATTTATCCACAGGCTCTGTCCTTTATCATTTTTAGTTATCCTAAACAGCAGTTGGAACGTTCTAAGACAATTAAAAGGAGAAATTGCTCGATATGTTGAAAACGAGACTTTCGACATCAAAACGAGGCTGAAAGCCCCCAAATTTGCCCGTATAACATCGATTTTCGAAATCAGCGCTCCAAGATTGACCAAATCCACATTGTCTCATAAATTTCGCCGTCGGGGGACGATACCCCCTTTCTCCGCCTGGTCTAAAAGAGTACTTACGTCGAGTTTAGCTTATTATGAAATCGAAATTAAACGGCAAGAACAAAATTAAGGCAGCAAACACCTGGGCGTTCTCACTCATGAGATATGGAGCAGGCATACTGAAGTGGAATAAGAATGAACTTCAGGAGATTGACAGGAAAACAAGGAAAGTTATGACAATGAACAAGGAACTACACCCAAGGAGCGACGTCGCAAGAATATATGTTTCAAGAAAGAGAGGTGGAAGAGGTTTGATCAGCTGTGAAAACTTTTGTAAGGGAGAAGAAATAACTTGAGTTGGTATATAAAGAACAGCAGAGAGATACTTTTGAGAAAGGTTGGAGAATCCAGCATAGTTAATACCGAGGAAGCAATTGAACCAAATGAATATAAAAAGGCTATGAGCCAGGAAAGGGAAGATGAATGGAAACAGAAGGCGATGCATGGACAATTTGTAAGGGACAAGGAAGGAGTAAATTGGGACAAGTCATGGCAATGGATTGCGAAGGGAGATTTGAAGGGGTGTATAGAAGCATTGATATGCAGTGCTCAAGAACAAGCTTTAAGAACGAATTACACCAAGTTCAATATTGATAAGAGTGCTGATTCCCCACTGTGCAGAATGTGTGGAGAAAAAGGAGAAACTATTAGTCATCTGGTTAGTGAATGTGCAAAATTAGCACAAAGGGAGTATAAGAGGAGGCATGATGATGTGGCACGATATGTTCATTGGCAACTTTGCTGCAAAGGAGGCTTTGATAGAGCAGATAATTTGGTATGAACAGCAACCCGAAGCAGTTATTGAAAATGAGAATTTCAAGCTCCTGTGGGATTTCACCATCCAGTGTGATAGATTTATCGAGGCAAGGCGACCAGATATTGTGTTTGTTGACAAGAAGAACAAAGAAGTGAAAATAATCGATATTTCTGTGCCAGGAGATTCAAGAGTGAGAGAAAAAGAACTTGAGAAGATTGAAAAGTACCAAATGTTGAGAGAGGAAATAGGCCATATATGGCGAATGGATAAAGNTGAATGCTAATTCAATATGCCAACAAAATAACTTTGTTGATTCATAAAGTTAATATCAACCCTTGACTATGCTTTCAACGGTATCTCCATATTGCACTCCTATCTTTTTTGGCCAGTGTTCTTACAAGTACGCGTAATATAGACATAAAGAAACAGCACACAGATAAATACTGTAAAAGCCCTATTAATACCCTCCCCGGGAGGCTTATTAATTTTCGAAGGCTACAGAGGGGGCGTTAAAGAGAGGGTTTATTAAAGAGAGGACTTATCCACAAAGTCAAGGCTAGCAATGATAGGTTTTGGGTCTTTTACTTTATATTTTCCAGAATCAACAAACTACTTTGCAAGTAAAGCACACAAATTCAACGTAGTGATGAACCCAAATCATACGGAAATTGCTATTTACATTATTTTGGTGCAATAAATGGAGGATATTTAGAAGCCTTTTGTGTTCCATATAAGAGATGGGTAATTAATGGAGAAGACTTAATAGATATTCAAATTTTAGCTTCAAAGAAAAGGGCTTATTAGATAGAGGACGTAATAGAGAGGGGCTAGATAGAGCTTCTCTTTCCTTCTCTAACGAATGTGAAGCACGACGGCGGGCTGGCGCGGTACCGCAGGCGACGTGCGGCAAGCCTAGTTAATGGTAAGAAAGACAAGAAATGCATTATGATTGACATGAGCATACCATCTGAAAGAAATGTATCGATTAAAGAGGTAGAGAAGCTCTCCAAGTACAAAGATCTTGAAATTGAAGTAACAAAAATGTGGGAAATGAAAACATCAACAGTTCCAATTGTCGTGGGAGCACTTGGATTTATAAAGAAAGGCCTTGAGAAGTACGCAAAACAAATTCCTGGCCAGATACAAATTGAAGAATCGCAGAAGATTGCTCTCCTCGGAAGTGCTCACATTCTGAGAAGAACGTTGTCCACCAAGTGAACACTGCTGTTGCCTTAGGGTGATGGACTGACCTTGGCACAGTGGCAAGAACTGTACAGCATTATAAGCGAAGAACAAATAATAATAATAATAATAATAATAAAAATAATAATAATAATAATAATAATAATAATAATAATAATAATGATAATGATAATGATAATGATAATAATAATAATAATACAGACAGATCATCAACTGGAGCACAACCAACCAGATATTTTCTTTGAAAATAAAAAGGATCGATCATGCTTGCTGATTGATCAGGCCCTAAATCGCTTGCCTTTTTTTGCCGTTTTGGCATTGAAACCTATTTGTAAGTGCATGAACTTTACGACAACAAGTTGAAGAAACATAGAACGCTCCATCAAGAAATTTCTATCTGTGACTGAAAGAAGACTTAATGCTTCTATATGAAGTTTTAAGATTTTGGAAGACAAACAAAATTCTTTGCTTTTTCTTTAATCATCCCCTGTCCAAGACTTGGAAAATTTTGAAAAACAATAAACTTTTTACGAAAAATGTATGTCTTAGTTTTCTAAAATCGCGTCATATTTTATGTTATTCCCTTTGTTAATGGATGGCCAATCACAAAACTGGATATTGTAAAACGCTGCTCAAAAAATGGTGAAAAGGTGATCAAAATTTGAAGACTTTGTGTCAGTTGCTCAATTTTATCAAACTACCGGGTGTCCCAAAAAAAAGTTGCGGCGTTTGACTAAACGCAGAGAAAAAAGTTATGAACCTGGCAATTTCTATTAATTCTAGTTACATGCTAGGAATTTCAACTTACAGTTTGGCATATCGTGGGAAGAAATTAGTTATCTGAAAATGGAGTTATGAGCTATAATATCCCATGTTCATGTTGAAGGCCAAACCAGAGACGTTTGTACGCCTTCTTGTATCATTGAGGTGAAGGGGGACTCCCCCGATGAGCAGCACTAAAATGGATCTAAAATTCATTTATCTTGACGACCAGCAAGAGTTCTGTTCTCTGAGGATATTCAAAGTAAGTTCTGAAGAATTGAATCAAAACTGTTTGCTGCTGCTATAATTGTATTATTCCAACTGGGGAATTTCCTTTGTAGAGATGATTTATCTTTACTGTTTCACAAAGTAGAACAAACTTTCTTTGCTTAAAGTAAAAAATAGTTTTATTGTTTGCTAGACCCGTGATATTACGCAATAGAGCACTTTCCCGTGTTTTTCCATTAGAAACGCATTCAGCCTAGTTTCCATGTGGTCAAGCAATTTGTGTACTGTCGCCGTCAAAAATATGACAATAGGAATGAACTTACACTAGCAAAGCACACAATTGGTATTTGTTCCCCTGAGGCCTATTAGATTCGATTCTTCAGATCTTACTTTGAATATGCTCATTGATCTGAACTCTTGCTCTTCGTTAAGGTAAACGAATTTTCGACCAAATTTTAGCATTACTCATCTGAGGAGTCCCCCTTCACCTCAATGATGCAGGAAGGCGTACAAGACTCTCTGGTTTGGCCTTCAACGTGATCACGAAATGTTACAGCTCATAAATTCATTTTCAGATAACTAATTTATTCTCACGATATGCCAAACTGTAAGTTGAAATGCCTAACATGTAACTAGAATAAATAGAAATTGCCAGATTCAGCACTTTTTTTCTCTGCGTTTAGTCAAACGTCAGAACTTTTTTTTGGGACACCCGGTAGTGCTCAAATAGTAACTGCATTATTATGCTATTAGAAAAATATAGTTTCTTTTGCTAGAATAACCAGGTCGAGAGATATTTGAATATAAAACTAGGAAGCATTTTGAGACACCTTGTAGAAGCATGTGGCCTTTTGGATGGGGAGAATTTGACTGAAATTTCCATTATTTTCAACTATTGCCTCTTAGAAACAGCATTTTCAAAGCCAAGCGAGCATCTCCTTTATCAAACAATATACGGTCCATTGAAAATTTGGGGATAACCCAGATCCTAGGTGTGGGCAAATGCCAAAACGTTTCTTTTTGGGAATAAACAAATTCACCTCTCTGTAAATCCTTAACAATGGAGCAAGGAAGTCACGTATTAGCATACCTGGGGTGGAGGCATGCGCAAATAGAAAGTCACAATCACTTGGGTGAACTTTTACTGTGCTTGGTTGCGTCTTTGGTAGATTCACACCATCAGCTAGAATTAAAGACAAAAGACGTCAAATTTCAATCTTCAAAGCAGTCAAAAATCGAAAAAGGAACATGGAAAAATATATAGGAAATATGAATAAGTAAATGTTCAGCCTTTGAACAACAATTTTCTCAATGGAGAAGTTTTACAAGTAAAGGTCCAACATTTTAGACAACATTCGCCAAAAACTTGTCATCTTTCAATGTTGGATATTTTGGTCACGTTTTTGGGAGGCCCAACATTTAATAGATTGAAGTTTGAAATCGATCAAATATGTTCAAAGCCCCTTATGGGATTTCCAATCGTTCGGAAGTGTTGTTGGATAATGTTGGATCGTTTGGCCTGGTCAGGCAACTAGTCAACTGGCCTGCAAACAAGGTAGCCAAACAATGCAGCAAGGTGACCAAACGATCCAAAAAGGATGACCAAATGATCTAGAATTGACGGCCAACAATTATCGGAAAAATGTTGGATCGAAATATTTGTTGGGTTAAATTTTGGCTCCAAGGTATGATTGATTGGCTGGAGCTTAAGGAGTTCTCGAGACTTCTGCAATTTGGAGCAGCTATGGATATCCATACAAATACTTAAAGCATAGAAATATCGCTGTTTACATGCAGCCTGTAGCCCAAGAGAAAAGCACCATGAATGCTTTTTCGACAGAGTGGGGCATAATAATGCAATGCTTAGTTTGCAAACTTCCAACTCCCATTCGCAATTGCAATTTGAGCCTTTACCGAAAAGGTGAAACTGATAACAATATATACACAACAAATGCACAACAATGATCATTCGTAGAGCGAGAGTGGTTTTTCACATGAGTCTTTGTAAGCTGCGAGCACCATGTATTACTGTCTGACGATCAATTTTAGTATGGGTTTAATGTCTATTCCTCAGTTGAAAAAACTTGAAGATCATTCCTAAAACCCTCAACCAAGAGACTGCGGTATAAAAGTGACAAACCTGGGTCATTGTCAAATGTTGTATTTGATGGTTCTCTCTCTTTTAGAAGCTGTTGACCTTCCAATGGTTTAGAAACTTCTTCTCCAGGTGACAGTTTCTGATATTTCGCTTGGGGAGACTCCAGTCTAGCCAATGTATCTTCTGAGGTAATTACACAACCAATATCAGAGTTATTTCCTCTGCACGCTTGTATGAAGAATAATTTAGGTTTTTCAAGTAATTGTATACAGCGATCGCCTTTGAAATTCTCCCTCACTTCATTAATGGTGACAAGCTCACCGTGAATGCCGTAGACAGCATTTTCAGTGCCATGGCTAAGAATACAACATACAAATGCATCATAAGACGAGTGATCCATCTTGGCAATTTGTTTCAATTCTGTACGCATTTCCTCAGCAGTCTTGTCTTCATGTATCTTCACGTCAAAGTCGAGCCATTGGAAAGTCTTTTTCAGGGAAATAACATCAACTTTTGTTCCTTTTCGCTTGCCATGTGGAAAATTTTCGTTTGAAAATATGACACATACGCCATGAATACGACTAGTCATTGGATAGCATTCCATGATAATTGTCTACAATCAAGGAAATATGCAACAAAAATATAATAGATAAATAATTGTAGTACCATAAAATAGCGTAGATGTATAAAACACGACGTTTCGAGCATGTACTCGTTATCAAGTCACTCATTAGCAGGAAATATGCATTAAGACAATGACATTTATAATTAATATATAAAATAAAATATTTTAAATTTAAATTTATTTATTATATTTTTATTAATATTTCTGGATTTTAATCAACATCAAAATTACAAAATTATTTTGTAAGAATGTTATAATCTGAAACTAATCTATAACGTTATAACAGGAATTTAAAAGGAAACTTGGACGAACATTTTTCGGGCAAAAGTTTGTCCGAAACTTTGTGCGAAACTTTTGGATTTTAATGTAAGATTGAGTTTGTTCGAAGTAAAAATTAGTCTGTATCCAACTTCGTCCCCAGGCCCTTTTGTCATATTGGGACGAAAATTAATTATAATAATATTATAATAATAATTATAATTAATTATAATATTATAATAATAATAATAATAATAATAATAATAATAATAATAATAATAATAATAATAATAATAATAACAATAATAATAATAATAATAATAATAATAATAATAATAATAATAACAAGATAGTTTCATTTTCTCAAACTGTTCGAAACTGAGTAATGATCTGTTCATAATGTGTTTCGAAACTATTTGTGGCTTACTGCGACGTATTTAATAAAAATTTAATAAAAAATAATTATTAAAATTAATAAAATTAATAATAATTTTATAATTATAATAATTTTAATTTGAATTATATTAATTATAAGAAAATGACAGAACAGTATGTTAATTTCATACTGTTCTGTCATTTTCTCCTGTTTCATTTACTCGTTATCAGGAAATATGCATTTGTTTAACAAAATTTCAGGAAATTTTAACCCTTTCATGGATGGAAGGTAGACTTATTAATGACGTTGGGTCCTAGTAACCGCTACCACCCACCCACACTACTCGCTCATACAAGGACTCATGGCTTCCCAGCACAAAAGTTGGCACTGTTTAGGCCACTCACCACAACTTCTTGTGGTACCAATCACAGAGCTGTATTGTGGTCACATGACATTTTACTTGCCAATGGTTGGCTGATTTCAGTCAGTGCCAACTCGAGGCTGGAAATATTATTTTGCGGACAAATGATTGACTTTTTGCAATGGCGGCAAACGATTCGCAAAGCTGCGAGGATGAAGCACTTCAGTCTTTGGAGACAAATGTACCTCAACAACAATCATCTTTTGTTACAAAATGGTGAGCTCTGGTTTGTCATTGCCGCAGTGATAGTCATTGATGAGGCGCACTACCAAGTGATTGAGTAAGGTCTCGACAGTGTGCAAAAGTCTCAGTCGATCGGTCCGAAACGGCGTTGACATCCTGATCGATTTCTCTCTAACCCAGACTTCACATCAGACAGCTTTGACGCAAAAAACTCGTCATTCTCGTTCTGTTTACTTGAAAACTAAATCGTCATTTGTCGTTCTGTTTTTTAATGGAAAAATCAAGCAGGGTTTAGAATTTTCCGATGCAAACTGCAAGGTGATGTTGTTGTGGACTTAACAAACAAAAATACAAACTTACTGTTTCAACGAGTTTAAAAGTTGGATGGTTGGAGAAGAAAATGCTCTGGCAACAACAAAGGAAACTTATCCTACACCACAAAACGACATTATTGTGTGCAGTTTTTGTTGAAGTTTTTCAATGTTGGGAGTAGATTCTTGATACCATGCACGTGTTTTCTTTTTTCAATAAGAAACCGCTATAAGAAACTCATATCTCAGACAGTGGCGGACACTTTGCCAAGTATTGGGGGCAAAGCTATTGTTTCAGTTAAAAAGCATGGTTTATTTCCATTGTTTTCTAACAAAAGGTCTTTGTTATACCCAACATTAGGGGGGATGACCGCACCCCCTGGCCCCCCTAGTGTCCGCCACTGCTCTCAGATCGCCAAAAAAATTAAGAAACTCCAGTACTGGGGGCAAAGAAGGCCCCCCAGATATTCTCAGCAACTATGATGGCTACGGCAGCGTAAATTGATACACATAATTAACAAGCAATTGTTATTCTAAAAATAGCATTATATACTAATTTGCCACACGATCTGTTGCTAGGCAACGCAAAACAATGGAAATTTGCTGATTTTGGCTCTTCTCCTAGAAACTTACATTTTTCAAAGACAAATTGTCAATAAAACAACTTTGCTGATTATAACCCAGCATATTTGCTAATGCCATATTGGCATTTTTGACAAAATTTTAGTCATATGAACTAAAGGAAAGTGATTTGAATTGTTAATAGATCAATTTCAATCATAGTATACTATTAATTATCTCATATTTTTACTAAATATATATGACGTCATATGTAAGTATGACGTCATATATCTTAAATTTTGCTGATGTCAGCAAAACACAAATATTTATATATCAAATGAAAGTAGACTTAAAGGCAAATTGATTGGTACCAAATTTCATTGAAATCAGATGTCTATGAGAAATTTTATCCAAGTTTTAATGATTTTCTTTGAGACCTCTCTCCAGATATGGTCATGTCATAGTCACGTGACCGATTATGTGACAATGACCTATTGTTTATTTGAAACAGTATTAAATTGTATTTAAAGTCAAATAAACAAGGGCAAATAATCTTTCAATAGAGCCGAACCGGATGTTTACATTTGCTCGTTAGCCAATCAGATTTGACTATGACGTCACATAAACAAAAGAAACGGCGGGAGAAAGTACCCCTCACGTTTGGCTCGTCGTGCCAGCGACTATATGGTAAATTCAGTTAAAAATTCATATTTTTCAACTCAGGAATAATATCTTTAAATTTTCCTCGCAGATCTTAGAGCGCGTAAATCTGGGGAAAACGGCTTTTGACGTAGGCCCATCATTTGGGGTCTTCATCCTTACCAAATAAGTCCTACAAAAACGAAGTAAAATGGAATCAGTGTCTTTCTATTTTGGAAATATTATTGCAAATACACTAACAAAGCCACAGCTGTTTCTTACACAGTACAGAACTTTTAATACCGAGGCAGTGGCAACGCAAACCTTCGCATTTTTGACACGAGAACAACAGTAGTGGATCTCCTATTCTGGTAAAATCGTGCAAAAAAGGCAAAACGCGATCGATTTTCGTTTCCGTCTTAAAAAATTTTTCCATCTGAAGTATTTATAAAACTTTGATCTTTGCTTTTGCTCTTCCTAACTCTCAGAAATATCCGGTGTACTTCATGTCTTCAAAACTATGTAATTGGGTAGACGTAACGTAAATGATGTACCTGTTTACTTCCTTTACTTTTGGATCCCTGCCCGTTATCGATCTCTCAAGTGTTGTACTTTGAGCGTAACGCAAATACATTTTCATTAGTGCGAGAAAAGCTTTGTGTATCTCCTTTCCACTAAAAATTCATGTTTCGATATTCAAGAACAAACACAAGGTTTAGCTCATTACCCCAAATAAGTAAAGGAGCAAGATTTTGATCAAATGAATACAATATGCCTAACCTTGAGAATAAATCATTTAACAGATCCAAAGATTTAAAGTAGCCTAGGGAACGCAACCATTCCCATTCTAAACTGTAGCTTTCTTCTGTCTTTATGCGAAAATCTTGTCCTGTTGATTCAAAGTGTCTGTTATTTCTGAATTTGGCTTCCCGCAAAAGGTTTTAGACTCAAGTGCAAGCAAAAAGCAGCACAACCAAGGTGCCTATTAAAAAGCATACGATAGAGAAACATGATAGAGAAAATGTACCTGATCATTTGCTGGAAACTTCGTTGATGGAATGAACTTATTGGTAAAGTTGAACTATCCGAGCACTTTGCTAGTTAAACATGCAATGTAGATAATTCTTGTAAGCAAATCTCCTCTCGTTTCGGGCAACAACAGAATACTTCACGGATTCCTTACTCCAACAGACATTATTGTTGATAATCTTTGGTAACCTGGAGTCACCTGTCCCCAAAATCCCCTACAGTAGCTTGTTTTAACATTTCGTCTCAATGTTGAATGTTTTTGGAGACTCTTTTGGCAGGAACGACTGCAGAGCAATCCTATTTTACTCAACGGCCTCAACTCACGTCATGTCAAGACTTTTCCCGCCACTCCAAGTTTTGACCAATGATCGAAGAGTGCTAATGTCAAGCTCAGAAACTGTCGAACGAGATCGGAAATTGATGAATAATGTTTATAAATGAAATTATATTTTGAAATGAAATGAAATGAACTGAACTGAAATTGACAAAAATAATCATTAAAATTCAGCAAGTAAGTTCAGATGTTCGCTGCAATGAAATCAAACCACATTTTGTCATTGTTGATTCCCTTGGAACGCAACGACGAGGGAAGACATAAGGCTGATATTATATCCCACCTTCTCCGTCGCCACTGCCTAGGTAATACAAGTTTGGTACTGTTAAAAAGCCAACTATGGCTTTTTTAACCCTATTCTACCTGGGCTCTTCGGGTCTGACCACAGCTAGGGGGGGGGGCAAAAAATGCCCCCCCTAATTATCTCCGAAACCATAAATACTATGCAATTGTAACTTCGTACAATAGTAATTACATCTATTAGAAGTCTAATTATAGGATCTGATGCTAATTGGTCACGTCTGATAAAAGTCAAGAAGTTTCAGCGTTATAGCTATCATTTCTTCAAAGCTATTGAAATAAGTTTGGTAGGGGGTGCTAGGATAACAGAGCTTAGACGAATAGTGATGATGAATATCAAAAGAAAGCGTTCATCATTGCTGATTACTGCTACGGACTAGTTCGGCGTCTGAGGATAGATGACAAGTAAGCCAAGAACAACACTAATCACTCCAATGCTTAAATGTGCAAACGTAACTCTTTCACTTGTAACGAGGACATGTAATCGGATACTGTATACGCATGATATATAACGCTCAACTGATAGAGCAATAATGCAGCCACTTGAAGCACAGTGACTCAACGCCACCATCACTTCTAAAGTTTTTCGCATGCCTTGGCATGTTGTTTTAGTTATCGAAGGCTTGATTATCTTCCCAGCTGAAACCATTAATGTTACACAAAGGAGTTGGAAATTATCGGAAATTGACAAGCACAACAGAATGGCGTGTCGAAGCTATGGCAAGCGAAATGCACAAGAATTCAAAAAACCTAGTTTCTCGCCGAAAAACCCACTTTACCAATCGAAAAACTAGGTTTATCATCGAAAACGTAGGTTTTTCAACCGATGAAGTGGGTTATTCGGTGATAAACCTAGTTTTTCGATCGATAAAGTGGGTTTTTCGGCGAAAAAGTTGCTCTTTTAATGAAAAACCTACTTTTTCAGCTGAAAAGGTAGGTTTTTTCTGAAAAACCCACTTTATCGGTTGAAAATCTAGTTTTTCAGTGATAAACCCGCTTTTTCCAAGGTTTTTTCTTGGCTTTTTGAAAGCTTCTTTCAAAGCTTCTTAAAAACTGGGTTTTTCGCTGAAAAAGTAGGTTTTTCGTCGAATAAGTGGGTTTCTCATTTGAAAGCGACGGTTTTTCCTCGAAAAAGAGTGTTTTTCACTTGAAAAAATAGGTTTTTCAACCGATAAAGCGGGTTTTTCATCGAAAAAGTAGGGTTTTCAACCGATAAAGCAGGTTTTTCGGCGAAAAAGTGGTCTCTTCACTTGAAAAGGTAGGTTTTTCGAAATAACCCACTTTTTCGAAAAATCCGCTCCATGAAAAACCCCCTTTTTCTATCAAAAGAACGTGGTTTTCCAAAGCTGGGTGTATGCAACATATTAAAAGCAGGTCGATTAAAGCACTTCTGCAATATTGGAATATTTCGAATTTATATTCTTTTCAACTCAAATGATGGAATAATCCAGAATACAAATAAATTACAGTACATTTGTTTCGCAATCATAAATTTTTCAAAACCACAGCTTTTCAAAATTACGTCATCTATGGAAAGCGCCCCCGTTCTTGCAATGTCAGTAAGTGGAATGTTTTCACAAATTTTATATACCCACTTTTTCGATCGCAAACATTTTTTCGGTTTATCACCGAAAAACCCACTTTATCCGTTGAAAAACCCACTTTTTCGACGGAAAACCTACTTTTTCGGCGAGAAACCAGGTTCTTCGACCGAAAAGTGGGTTTTTCGATGATAAACCCACTTTTTCAGCGAAAAACATACTTTTTTAAATGAGAAACACACCTTTCGCCCAAAAACCCAATTTTTCAGTTGAAAAAGTAGGTTTTTCGTCGAGAAACCAACTTTTTCACCGAAAAACCCACTTTATCGGTTGAAAAACCCACTTTTTTGACGAAAAACCTACTTTTTCGGGGAGAAACCAGGTTCTTCGACCAAAAAAGTGGGGTTTTCGATGATAAACCCACTTTTTCAACGAAAAACATACTTTTTCAAATGAGAAACACACCATTCGCCCAAAAACCCACGTTTTTAGTTGAAAAAGTAGGTTTTTCGTCGAGAAACCCACTTTTTCACCGAAAAACCCACTTTATCGATCGAAAAACTAGGTTTATCACCGAAAACCCACTGTATCGGTTGAAATACTGTAAAGATGCTGAAGGGATCTTTACAACCGTGGGTTCGATGCACAGAAAGAGAAGCTCACAACAAATAAACGACAACAGTCATAAACAGTAAATCTCGTCGGTTCGGCAATTCACTGCATCTACATCGACAAACATCTCACGGCATCGGCAAATAACTGCATTTATATCGACTAGCAAATAACGGCATCGGCAAAACTGTATCTTATCAAAAACGTCGTCTAACAATACAAACTGTTCTTCGATTCATCGGCTACGAGCGTCTAATTTTTACGTCTGAAGTTTACGGCTGGTGATCGACAACTAACTCAACTTAACAAAACAGGAAGTTTGATATGAATCCAAATTACAAACAATAGATTGACAACAACAGTTCAAACGTCAAACCATTCATTTTCCAAATTCTTCATAGTAGAGCAAGATCATGTTGAGAGCACGCGAGGTACAATTCTGTTTCGTTACAATACCTACTTTTTCATTGACCTAGTTTTTTGATTGATAAAGTGGGTTTTTTGGCGAGAAACTAGGTTTTTCGAATTCTTGTGCATTTCGCTTGCCATAGGCAGCGTAAAACGCAATCTTTGGATGAGTACCTTCATTATCAAAATATGGAGTGGTGCTGCAGCAAGAGACAACATGAGTAATAGAGGATTCATTGGTATGATTGGGAAGCATTGGTGGTTCAATGATGTTGTGTGATTGGCCATGCTAGCTTCAGAAGATATTAAATCTTATTCTGACTTTAGGGTCAGAACAGTTATATGTATGTTTACTTCTTATCTTTGTCGACTCCTTGTTATGTTTGCCTGATTTGTTCAAACGGGGCTTTTCTCTCTCATACACATTGGCTTTAATCAAATCGTGTCTTATCTTCATATCATTGTATTGCGATTGTCAAAGATTGATCTTCTCCAATGATTGTAAGTTCGTAACTTGTCTTTGTAAACCTCTTACTTTTTGCCTGACTTGTCCAAACGGAGTTTTCTCTCTCATCAAATTCATACAGACGGCATGACGTCACAGCAGCGTTAAAAACACGACGCCATCTTATTTTGGAATAAATCTTCAGAAAATTTCAATAGGTTTCTATAGGAAATTTGCAAAAAGTTGCATAAAACAGCTCTTATATTCTCCCTTGCGATAGTGAATATGGAAAGGATATGTAGCAATCGTCAGTCAGACCCAAACCAATGAGATAATTGCACGAATAAGCTATTCTTCAAAGGAAACTATAAATTTAGTCCAAGAAAGCTGTGAGAAACTTGCCTTTGCGACGATAATATTGTAAACAGCGGCACAATCTCCCTCAGTTGTGAGTTGCTCGTCGCTTCTTTAAAGTC
>REGM01000071.1:117788-128630 GCA_004194415.1 Aurelia aurita
TATCTGAGTCACTACAATTAAATGTTCCTAGTCATCATTACTTAGTTCTGGTATGTTTTACTCGCACGCAAGCGTTATTAATGTAGAGAAATTTCTCGAAAAGTCCAGTTCACCACACTCTCCCCCTATTAAAGTGCAACTGCAGCTTTAATACAAGCCTTTATTCTTCCTCAGCTTCATTCAGTTGAACACCAATGATTCTGTTCATTGCAGCTTCTTTGGCAGCTCTTCCACGTCGGCCCTGTGGCACAAACTCTTCTGCTGTTGGGTTCAGATCGTTCACTCCCGGGTCTTTGTGCTCCTCTGGAACTTCACCACCGATCTCCAAATCCGCAATTAGCTGTAATGGTCGGTCAACAACGTAGCCATTCCCTGTGCGTATTTTGTATCCTCGGACAACACCATCCCGTCCAACGATTTCATCTTCAATTCGACCAATCCTCCATTGCACCTTGCTTTTTGTTGAATCCTTGATTAGTACAACTCTACCAGGTTTGAGTTTGCTCTCCTCAGGGGCAGCATGTGACCTTTTTCTCTCCTCCAATGCACGTAAATACTCGCCGATCCATCGTTTTCGTAGCTGCTCTTTGCAACGTTTTTCTTTGACCCTACAGTTATCAGCAAATCTTTTGACTAGTGCTGTTACTCGAAGCAGTTTCCAGTAACTGAACTTCTGTATCAATGACTTCTCCCATTCGTGTTGATTATGGTTTCCCTTATCTTGCTCCACAAGCACGTGTTCTTTCTTCCGTGGCAGAGACTCTCTGGCAGCCTGCTCTGTTTCTGCAATCTCGGTTTGATCTGGCCAGGAATTGACGTCTGTTAGCCATTGTGGTCCCTTTAACCAGAAGTCATCAAGCTTTGAAGGTGGCACACCTCTTGTTCCAAGGTCACTAGGGTTCTGATCAGTTGGTACGTAATGCCATTGCCACTCCCCCAAATCGCGTATTGCCTTCACTCGGTTTCTCACATACTGAGACCACGTTCCTTTGCTTGCTAACCAGAAGAGTGTTGTCGTGCTATCAGACCACAAGTGAATGTCGTTGATTTCAAGTGAACTTAACGTTTCCTTAACATGACTTAACAGCTTTGCAAGTGTGTGAGCTGCAATCAGTTCTAGACGAGGTATCGATGTGTCCTTTGGTGAAATGCGAGACTTCGCAGCAAGCAAGTTCTTTTCCACTGTTCCATCAGAATATGTCACCAATAAATATACAGCTGCACATACTGCTTGCTTGCTGGCATCAGCAAACCCATGAAGTGACAACTTTTCTTCTCCGGTGCTCATAACACTCCTAGGGATCGTAATAGTAGGGCATCCTTTTAGTCCTTTGATCCACAAGTTCCAACGTCGTTGTATATCTTCAGGCACGTTTTCGTCCCAAGAAACTTTCTTCAGACAAAGTTCACTAAACAAGATCTTTGCAGTTATTGTTACAGGTGAGACCCATCCAAGTAAGTCATAGATCCCATTGATGACTGCCAACATCTTTCTTTTGGTTACAGGCTGATCAGATTGGTAACATGATTCGAAGTTTACTTGAAGTAGATCCTTGTCCTTATCCCATTGAATTCCAAGAATTTTGGACGTATTTCCCAGCTTGTCATTTTGATTTGCTTGCTCCTTGACTTCATGTACTTCTTTCTGCCTTTCTTCTTCAACTGCAGTGGATTCTACTGATGCAACGTTGCTGTGCCATTTGTGTAGCGTAAATCCTCCTTCCTTCATGATTTCTGTTGCTTGATCCTTGAATCTCACAAGCTCCTCAATTGAATCTCCCCCATATTGGATGTCATCGACGTATGTATCTTTCAGCAGAGCATTTGCTGTTTCAGGGTAGCTCTCCTTATATTCCAATACGTGCTTTTGCAGTGTAGCTCCTAATATGTAAGGGCTAGGCCCGGCTCCAAAAATGACCCTTGTNCGTATTTCTCAGCCTGTCATTTTGATTTGTTTGCTGCTTGACTTCATGTACTTCTTTCTGCCTTTCTTCTTCAACTGCAGTGGATTCTACTGATGCAACGTTGCTGTGCCATTTGTGTAGCGTAAATCCTCCTTCCTTCATGATTTCTGTTGCTTGATCCTTGAATCTCACAAGCTCCTCAATTGAATCTCCCCCATATTGGATGTCATCGACGTATGTATCTTTCAGCAGAGCATTTGCTGTTTCAGGGTAGCTCTCCTTATATTCCAATACGTGCTTTTGCAGTGTAGCTCCTAATATGTAAGGGCTAGGCCCGGCTCCAAAAATGACCCTTGTAAATCTGTACTCAATGATGTTTCTATCCTTGAGATTATCGTACCAAAGTATTCTGTGAGCGTCACGGTCTTGTTGGTTGATTCTGATTTGCAGGAAAGCTTTCTTGATGTCGCCGGTGATGCAGTATCTTTTCATCCGATTCCTAAGAATGATGTCAAACAGCAGAGGTTGCAACGCTGGTCCAGTTTCAAGGCAGTCGTTGAGTGACGGTAGCTGAGGGTTTTGTTTTGCAGAACAGTCATACACGATCCTTAGTTTTGTCGACTCGGCATCTTCACGAATGACCGCTTGGTGTGGGATGTAATGAACTATTTCTCCTGATGGCTTCAGAGGAATCTTCTCTATTATTCCTTCTTGAATGTGCTCTTGCATGACCTCGTTATAATCGTTCAACTTCCCTATGATTTCGAGCCTTCTTGTTGTGCTCCGCAGCCTTGCTGTTGCTAGCTCTTTATTCCTTGGTAATGGAGGGTGATCAGGTTTCCAAGGTAGCCGGGTTTCGTAGTAACCATCCTCCTTCTTAAACAAGTGGTGGGTGAAATCTTCATGAAACTCCGAATTATTGCTTGGTGGATCAATCAAGCCCAAGACATCCAGGTTGCAAAGTTTCTCAAAGTCTGTTTGACTTGACTTCACAAAGAATCCCTTTTCCGCAATTGATGAATCCAGTGTCTGCCTTCCAAACAGCGTCCATCCTAGCATTGTAAACTCAGCTCCAGGATCCGTATCTGGATTCGCACCCACAATTGGTTGTTCTGTTGAGCGTATCCTTTGATAATCTGCTGCTCCAAAGATGATATGCACTTGAAGTTGACGATCAGATGTTTCTTCGTCACTAAACTGTAGTCTCTTGAGTCGCTGGAACTTCCGCTTCAAACCCGTGATCTTTGGGTTTGGCAAGTGTGTCAGCACTGCTTTCTCTGCATTGATACAATCCACATCTAAGCTGAATCCTTCTACAGCAGTTGACTTGACGTTGACTCTGTAGATCTCCACGTGTCTTGTGACTGTACCATACATCTGTTCGATACATCTTGTTTCCTTGCGTATCGGTCNACCTCGCCGGGGTGCGGGGTAACTAAGCCTAGTTTTTGACGGGGACGTGTAAGTCCGCAAAGTGGAGTAGGGAAGTAGGGCTCTGAAATTAAATAGGTTGCTCATTGCGGAATTTGTTGCTTACAGTTAAATACGAAGAACGACTTGAATCTTATTAAAGGGCGAGAATGATTACACAGATGAAATTCGTGATCTTTCCTTTGAACCAAAGCTGCTAGTACCAGAAGTGGACTCTTCTAGTAACTTGTTTGCTTCGAAGACGCCATTTTGAAAACTAAGGAAGACAATAGAATTTCCCCAGCCAATCAAATTTGGTTCCTTGATTCTTATGAACCTTCTAGGAGTAGGAACCCTCGAACAAGGAAAGTGGCTCGGTCGTGGAGACTCTAGTTTTTCCCTCTTTTCAATTTTCAATTTTCCCGTGAGTGATTCTCCACGCAGGCTACCCATCGGTTGAAATTTTGGATTATTTTCGGAGTAAATTTTGCAAAATGACGTATAAAATCTGGATTTTTAGTCATTTTCGCCCGGTACCAAAAGTTCTAGCCCACCTGTCGGAAGATCTCTAGCGCCACCCCTGCTAGCTATCGCAGTCGAGATGTTGGGAACGGCCAATAGACTTATGACCTGGAGTCCCTTGTTTCCCTGCGTTCTATGATCTGTAAAATTTCTGGTGCACTTTAGGCCCTCACAGGGTGGATTCGTACTCACCAATCAAATTGCTAGAATTAAGTTTTTAACCAATCAGGAGGCGCTATTCAGCAAGTTGTGGTTGCATATACATGAATCGCTTCATATCACCTAGATTTTTAACAGTTTCTTTTCCTATGTTCAAGCTCTTTAAAACAGACTTTAGAACCGCAAGTTTAGGCCCTTTTGAATGAGTTTGCCCTTTTGAATGAGTTTGCCCAAATTTCATAGTAAAGTTATGAGTCCCTATTATTGACCGAAGTGACACCAACAAATCAAAGAACATAGGGAAACAAGGGACTCAAGGTCATATGTCTGAACGGCCAATGGCCGACAAAATCAATCTCACTTCCATGTCCCAAAACGAGTCATTCGTCAAGTCAGTTCAACAAATGTTTGAAACTCCGTATGGAAGCTTTACCACAATTGTCGTAGTTCGCACCTCAACTGAACGGTTATTGCTAGTTCATTTCTTAAAGGAGAAATTAGTCTTGCGATAGTGCCTTTGTGATTAGCTCTTACACATCTTAATTCGATTAAGGGTTCATTTCGCGTTGAAAGGAAAATAGAAAAATAAATATCAATTCGTTTCTTTTCAGCGGATGCAGTGCCTAGTGGACGCCGCCGCAGCAGCAGCCGCCGCCGCCGCCGCCGTCGACGCATATTTTGCCCAATGTGAGTTTACATGTCAATTTCAGCATGACTATGATTTCATTCAATTCAAATTTATTCATACTTTTTCATCTCATTCTCGTGTCATTTCAGACATATTCAAATTAGGCTTATTAAATAGGAGAAAATAAGCTTTCAGATGGCATGCAGTCGACGTCTCTACAATTTGTAGCAAAAAAGTAGAATTCAATTTTTGATAGATTTACTTTATAATAGCGAGTAAGGACAAATAATAGGCCAAATGCCTGGGCTTTTGAAACAGACTTTAGTTCGAATCATTGCGACACGCAGGGGCGGACTGGCAACTTTTTTCCATGGATGATGCTAAGGTTAAAACCATTTTCAGACAATCCTAACCAAAAAAGCTGGGGCATAGGCAAATTTCAGTGTTGTTGTGATGTTTCCTAAACTATCGAGATGAAAACGTACGTTTGGGACCTTCTGATCCCCCTCCCCCTCATTCAATGTTGCCAAGGTCAAATGGCGTTTGATTCAAGCAACATTAACATTAACACGAGGGAAGCGGGGGGCACGTAATCAAAGGCCAAATAATTCAATTTTGTGATTTGTCCCAAGAATTTTGCCGAAGGTTGTGGGTGTCATTTTTGCAGGGCATTTTTTAAGGATTTTTGAGTGGTGGGGCATTTTTCAAAAAGGCCCACACTCACATACCACCAGAAATGGTACATTGGGGGGGGGTTCATAAACGTTCGTCTTATCAACATTTTGGGATACCCGGTACATTTATCTGTTGAAAGGGCCCACAGTGCCCTAGACATTTGGGCAAATGTAGTATCTTGCTCGTTAGTGGTGGAGGATGTCGTAGGGCCTGGTGGGGCAATTCCCGCACCACTCAGTATATTAAAAAATGGCCTGCATTTTTGGTATTAAAAAGCCCATAAAAATGGGTCTAAACGCAAAGTTTCTTGAAATTCAATTGTTCAACAGGGTATTACGTTATCATAAAAGTGGGACTGTCATCAAAATCTCGGGGGCACACCCCTACACAAATGTGAGTCAAGTACCCCCCCCCCCCTGGAACCAAACTGTGCAATCATTATCAATCCACACAGTTTCATATATGATACCATGAGTCCGAGGACACTATTATATTTGATTAATTATACTAAATTAGGTTCTTTGCCTACCTTGAAATGCCATAAATCTCTCTTCCTTCGTATTGACAGCCCTTCTCAGCCATATTTCTGTCATGTTGTGTCATAAACCGCCGTTTTCAAAATAATGATTATATCCCTCCTGCGCAATTTTATTCCTACGCAAAATTATCTTCTTACGCAAGGTTCTCAAAATCGACTGCGTAGGACAAAATTGCTCAGGAGGGATATAATCATTATTTTGAAAATGGTGGTTTAGGCCACAACATGACAGAGAACTCATACTTACTACGAGCAAATATGGCTGAGATTGGCTGTCAATGCGAGAGAAGAGAGATTTATGGCATTTCAAGGTAGGCGAAGAATCTATATTTAGTATATAATAGTGTCCTCGCACTTGTGATGATACCGCACTAAAATTGGTTCTATTGTTTCCTTTCATTTTTTCCAAATTTCTCCGGCTCTGGTACCCAGCGTACTTCCACGCACACAACCCGAGTTCGAATCCCATTGGGGTGGCTCATCTTTTTTTCTTCAAGTCCCTGCTATGCTGGTGCAGTTTAATGATAAGATTTAACCTCGGTTATGAGAAATGAAAAAAAAAACGTTTAAAGAAACTACACAGGGCAATTAAAAAAAATAAGAAATGGTTAAAACAGTTTATATACCGTTGCTATTTGCTGGTGTGATGTGATCTTCCCAGCCATAGCAATTTTAAAAATCCTTACTTGATTAAGGCGACACTGGTTTTCGGTCCTTTCTGTAAAGTTCAGATGTATTGACTTTACTGATCTCCACTTCTAGTCCNAACCTCGGTTATGAGAAATGAAAAAAAAAAAACGTTTAAAGAAACTACACAGGGCAATTAAAAAAAATAAGAAATGGTTAAAACAGTTTATATACCGTTGCTATTTGCTGGTGTGATCAGAGACGTAGGAACCGGGGGGCACTGGGGGCACGTGCCCCCCCCAAGATTTTGCAAAAAATGAGAAATTGCCCTTTTTTGCTTGTGGAAATGCCCCTCTAGCTTAAGGAAGAAAGTGCCCTTGAAGCGTCGTGCCCCTCCAAGTTTAAGATGCTTCCTACGGCCCTGGGTGTGATCTTCCCAGCCATAGCAATTTTAAAAATCCTTACTTGATTAAGGCGATACTGGTTTTCGGTCCTTTCTGTAAAGTTCAGATGTATTGACTTTACTGATCTCCACTTCTAGTCCATAACACGTTTCTCTTTTCCTTACAGTTATGTTTATTGTGGTTAGTGAAGTTCTAAAGTGGAATCCTGAACTGACAGATATTTGCGCTGCTGTTTGCCTTTTTAATGCTGTTTTATCACGATGTTATTAAAATTTTACTGTTATGCTTTTTCTTTCATATCCTCTCTACTATTCCTATCAAAGGTCTCCCCGCGCAAGATTTACAGAGGCTCCCCCATAGTACCCCTGGACAACGGATTCACGAGTCAATTTTTCGTTTTTCACACCATCACGGACTATAAAACAGCATTTTCACGATCACGTTGCAAAACTTTAAGAATGCTGTAGTCAGGTTTGTGTTTTTATTTGAATAAGTGGCAAATACACTTCGTAGCTTAAGAATCAAATCATTGCCAAGAACTTGTGATTTTCGGTTTGTGATTAACTTGAAAATACGCAAGAAAGTAAAGTAAGAAAAGCTTATATCAACGATCAAGACGCATCAATCAATCACGTTCTTTAAAAGTCCATTTCACGAAATAACGACCAAATTCTTATCAAATCACGCTGCACGAAGGAGTCTCTGATCACGAATTCACGAGCCAATAATATCAATATCACGAAATCACGCGTGTAAATTAGCCAAATAACGCTTCACGTACAAATATGGGGGGNCGGGGGGCACTGGGGGCACGTGCCCCCCCCAAGATTTTGCAAAAAATGAGAAATTGCCCTTTTTTGCTTGTGGAAATGCCCCTCTAGCTTAAGGAAGAAAGTGCCCTTGAAGCGTCGTGCCCCTCCAAGTTTAAGATGCTTCCTACGGCCCTGGGTGTGATCTTCCCAGCCATAGCAATTTTAAAAATCCTTACTTGATTAAGGCGACACTGGTTTTCGGTCCTTTCTGTAAAGTTCAGATGTATTGACTTTACTGATCTCCACTTCTAGTCCATAACACGTTTCTCTTTTCCTTACAGTTATGTTTATTGTGGTTAGTGAAGTTCTAAAGTGGAATCCTGAACTGACAGATATTTGCGCTGCTGTTTGCCTTTTTAATGCTGTTTTATCACGATGTTATTAAAATTTTACTGTTATGCTTTTTCTTTCATATCCTCTCTACTATTCCTATCAAAGGTCTCCCCGCGCAAGATTTACAGAGGCTCCCCCATAGTACCCCTGGACAACGGATTCACGAGTCAATTTTTCGTTTTTCACGCCATCACGGACTATAAAACAGCATTTTCACGATCACGTTGCAAAACCTTAAGAATGCTGTAGTCAGGTTTGTGTTTTTATTTGAATAAGTGGCAAATACACTTCGTAGCTTAAGAATCAAATCATTGCCAAGAACTTGTGATTTTCGGTTTGTGATTAACTTGAAAATACGCAAGAAAGTAAAGTAAGAAAAGCTTATATCAACGATCAAGACGCATCAATCAATCACGTTCTTTAAAAGTCCATTTCACGAAATAACGACCAAATTCTTATCAAATCACGCTGCACGAAGGAGTCTCTGATCACGAATTCACGAGCCAATAATATCAATATCACGAAATCACGCGTGTAAATTAGCCAAATAACGCTTCACGTACAAATATGGGGGGGGGGGCCTCCTTAAACAATTAAACAGAAAAGATATGGAGGGCGGAAGCTTTCTACCCTTGACAAGTCCAACCCTTGACAAGCAGTGCCAGTTACAGTACAGTTCTTTCGTAACTTAACACAATTTTCGTTCGTAAGAATTCCCCCGCAGTCGTGAGGATTCGTACGAATTTCCCCAAATTATGACAATTATTACAGTGGCAAGAAAAAATGATTTTTTTGCAGTAGAGACATGGTAGTGCTAAAATGTTGGTATTTTATTTGTTGGTCTCAATATATTTTGTGAAGGATTGTGGCTTCTATAGCAGCTTGGCTCTACGACAATATGTTGACTCAAATTCAGTAATAATTCTGATGATTCCTTCAGCAAATTGATGAACTTGCAACTAATAGCAAGCAGTCTTGTTTGTTGACCTGGCCTACGTTTTTAGTTTACAATGAATCAAAACAAACAAAGCGTAAAAAAAGCACTCGACAGATATTATCAAAAAACGATAGACGTTTTGTATCCAAACCGCATCTTCGCATCTCAAAATTGCTTCTTGCACAATACACAAGTTGCTAATGATTGCTACCATCATACTTCAACTCAACTCACTATTGTTATGAGAGTCCACCGTACCGCGAGCCTGTAAATTGAGGTTTGCCCATGGGTGGTTAGACACTGCATCTGCATGTGTCCTTAACATAACTTTCAAAATGGCGGCTGACACAAGGATAGGAAACAGAATCACTCTTATCATGAAGGCAATGTAAGTACAATTGCGGTGTCTAACTACCATGGTTTGCCTGTAAAAATGAGGTCGGTCAGATCAAACGTATTATCATGGGTGGTTAGACACTGCATGTGTGCTTTTATGGAGAGGAGCGCCGCAACTAGTATGCTTCTGCGGAGGACAACACTTATCTATATAGTTCTGTGGAGGAGGTAGCGTTAACAACAGAACCTCCTTAACAACAGAACTTTCAAGATGGCGGCTGACACAAGGATAGGGAACAGAATTACTCTTAACATGAAGGGAATGTAAGTACAACTGCGGTGTCTAACTACCCATGGTATTATTCGTAGTTGTAGTTGTTGGGGAGATGGAGCTTTCGGCTCAATTGTTTTGAACAAAGGTCTAAGTGATTTGTCTGAACCAATCAGCTTAAAGAATAGGTGCGCATGCGTATTACTGGTAAGTTTTAGACTCATTAGATAAAGCCTCGACTTTCACTTCGAAGTTCAGTGTTCAACAAATCACTTTGGGATTTGAGACGGTGACTTTAGTAATGAGTCTAATCAACTTCCGCTTCGCTTCGCTGTTGTTTCAAAACAAACTTGTTACAGAACACTCAATGCTGTTTGCGGCGGGAAACAAGACACATAAAGCCTAATACAGGCCCGTAGCGCCTACTGGGGCTGGTCGGGCCCAGGTCCCCAATAATTTCCAAAAGTTGCATTTTTCCTTTGACTGAAGGAAATACTCAACCTGGTTTCCTACGTCAACTTGACCGCGTTCGCGTGAGCGTCCTGGACGCCAGGGAAGCGATTTGTTGACGCCTGGACAAAAACCAGCCGAAACTTCTCACTGAAACTTCTCACTCCTTATTTGGAAAACCGGCTCTGTGTTGTTCTGTGGGGTAAAGATGCAAGTTTTTTGAAGCGATCATATTAATAGAAGATGGCAGAACTTGACGAAGATGGCAGAATATTATGAAGAGAGTAATTTTGATTCTTCAGACGATGATGAAAGTATCAAGCAGCTCCCCATTACTGCTCACAAATCAGTCACCTATACCTAGACAAGATATGGTCGTCATTTTCACGTGCTAACATTTCCAGCACACTCTCCAACGAAAAGAAAAGCAAAAAATGGAAGGCTAAGAGTATATTGATTAACATTTCTGATAGCGCATGCACAACAAATATGTCTGCTCGGCGATGAACGAGATTGTTTCTTAGGGGCCGATTATATGAGAGGTTTCAGCCCGGCTAGCCGAGGTGAAATTGGCGTGCGATTATATGAAAGATACCAGCCCTGGCTGAAATTAACAACTGAATTCGCGCCAAAATTGTTCAAAGTTCAAAACTTTAAAATTGCTTCGCACAAAATTGCGCGGAAGATGTTGGCCTTCTATTCTTCTATGTTCTCCAGTTCAGTTCCTTATTAGCTGTGAATTTTCAACTGTATGGGCTTATAATGACATATAAGATGTTTGAACTTAGGAATAACAAGGTATTAGCAAAGAAAAGGACATGCTAGTGGCCACACCA
>REGM01000071.1:130043-188084 GCA_004194415.1 Aurelia aurita
ATTTTATGATAGATTTGATAATCGAGTTTTGGTGATTTTTTAAACGGGAGTACTTTTTTGGGACACCCGGTACAATTCAGCAAACGCCGATACAGCATTTTGGGATATCTGGTACACCAGGTACACCTAGGATAATTCGAAGCTTCAAAGCACAAGTTTTGAATTATGACCCATCGAATACATAGAGATCACATTTGCAGAATCGCCAAGCTGCACCAATTCAATTTCAAATTCTAGCCTAACAGATGTCTTTGTATGGCTATCTTTATTGAAGGCTTATACAGTATATGCTTAGATTCCCTTTCATTTAGAAAATTTAAGCAACATTTTTTTTATTATTTTAGGACACTAATGCTAAGCTTTTTTTTAGAAGGCATTCAGTATATTGGTAAATGTAGTAAAATTTCATAAACTTTCCTAGTTTGAAAATTGTTGAATGATTTGGCCATATGAAGACAGTTTATAATTGTTTTCTTCCATGAAACTCTGTAATTTTCAGCTCATTCACATGTACTCACGTACACATAACATAGGCTTCAAATCTTAAAAGGGGTTTACAATCAACCTTTTCAGGGCCCCCGCAACGTATTGCGTGCCGTGTGAATCAAGGAATGTGATTGGTCAATAAGTGTCCAAACTTTGTCCAAACTTTTGTATTTAACCAATCAGACTTGTGGATTCCGTGGGCAAGTGATTGCTTCGCGGGAAGCCCTGAAAAGGTGGATTCTATTACCTCTTTATTCGCATTGGATGGCTTGAAAGGAAGTTGAGGTATTTGGCTGTAATGCTACCACGAAATTTTTCGTTTCATTTTTCAACATTTCTGAGTTTCGCGCAACCAACAACTTGATTAAAGTACTTTGCAAGCGTGATTTGAGTTAGATGCCAAAATAGAAGTCAGATGACATTCGCAATGAAGCGAAAATACTCAGGCAAGACTCGGTGAATGTTTTGATTCGTGGACTTTCACACTTGCCATATATTTTGAGACAAATTTAAGCTTTACATACCATGTGTGTATCATTTTCTCAAGCTGGAGGCAATCTTTTAAAGCATCGGTTGTTTTCGTTAGACTGCCTTCAAGTTTGGGCACAGTCTTCCACCTCTTCCTTTCAGTATTTCCAGCAATTTCAATGCACCGTTCTACGAAAAATGTTAATGTCCGAAATTTGTTTGCATTGAACGTAAATTTAGATTAAAATCAGCAGAATAAAACTGCAGGAAAAAGATAAATCTTTCGTTTGTTCTCAATTTCAAATCCTTAATTGAGCATCTCACAAATTTTTGAGACACAAGTTGTAGGTTTATCTTATATTTTGAATCATTCCTTGGAAGGAAGAGCGGTGTTAAAAAAATATGACGAAAAATAGCAAAATAGCAACTGAGCCCAAGTATCATAATTAAACATTGCTCCCGAGCAAAAGGGCGGAAAAAGAACAAAAACGGTATTTTAGTCTTGCGTCATCTGTGTGGTCTCACGAAGATAAAAATCATACTAAAAAGGAAATCTCTTACCTTTCAAGGTGTTTATCTTGGCATCAGACCCTGCTTGTGCCTCAGATGAAACATCTGTGACCAAATCTTGTTTCCTTTCTGAGGTAGAAGCCATTTCTACAGAGATAGCAAGACGTTCAGGGAAGAAGTAGAACACATTGATACCGGCGGAGTCAAAAAAAGCGTACGGTGTTTGAAAGGCTGCTGTCCCCTGAATATCACAGCAACAATATTTGTTACTATCTTGTTGAATAGCCGACATGTTAATTTAATTCTAGGAACTTTCCTGGCTGATATCGGCCACTCTCTTCCGAAAATATGAGCGATTTCTAGAAAAGGCCCTCTCGAAGTGAAAAGTGGCCTAAAATAACGATCAAATTCCCTTACAATTTCTGCCTTACAGCAATGACTTGCACATGATTTGGCATGTGTTTTCCTCTTAGGAGGTGGAAAAGTCTTCCCCACTAGCAAAAGAAACTATTCAGGAGGATTCCATTCTCACAAGAGGATAACATATGTGTTAATACATGTAATTTTCATCGTTGTTAGGAAGGAAAACCGTCAAAATTTTGATCATCGTTTTCACTGGTTTCTGCAGGCTCTTGAAAGGGGTTTTCTGCAGAAAATCTCCCATAGCCACGGGAAGGAAAGACCGATCAAAGCCGGGTAAATTTCTAAATCTAATTGAACATATTGGCTATGAAACAAGACATTTTTCAATATTATTGCTTTGATATTCGGGGATCAGTATTTTTTCAAACGCTGTGTGTTTTTTTAATCACCCGGTATATTTACAAGAAGATAACATAGCATCTGTCTGTCTCTTTGCCAGTCAATGCAAACTGCATCACGGCTATTGCAAATACATTAACAGAACAAAATAATGGGATGAGGTTATGCATGCCTCAGAGAAGGGAATATGTTTTGGTGCTAAACTTAGGCATCGAATCTTCAAGATTTAGATAAAGGTACCAGGTGAGTCAAATAAAAGTTTCGGTCTTTGATGAAATTTACAGGCATGGATTTTTCACAAATTCCAACATTTCAACTTCTGAGATCTTAAAAGAATTCTCAGATCTTAAAATTTGTTTGCTTTCCAGTAAGGTGGCAGGTTGACATAGTGGTTAGCGCTCTCACCTTCTGTGAGGAAGTTACGAGTTCGAGCCCTTGGCTGGCCACCTTGGGTAGTACCACCGCTTATCCTAAAAAGTTCTGTATGCTTCTCTCCTAACAGAGAAGCTTGAAGCTTTTATGTCGCTAGGCTGCTCCACTTATGGCAGACATTTAATCAGTCGTGTGATTTCTGTGCAGAGTACGGTCATGGGGATTTGCGCATTTTTCTTTTGATGTTTGTTTATTGTAATTTTGCATAACACGGAAAACAAAGGGATTTGCTGGCCGTCTCTCCTGGCGTTGAAGGACAACTGGTAAAGTGAGGCTGGGAAATGTATTTATAATGACATAAAAGCTTCAAAGTCCTTGGGATGAGTTGCCAGTAGGGGTGGTCTGGTCGGCTTCGGTAATGGATTTCTTGTGGGTCCTTCGACCAGATGATATACTGAACAAAAATCAAACCCAAAGCTGACAGCCTATTCTGTGGCTGACAGTAAAGACCAGAACAATAAATGTTTCAATCTACCGACTTTGAAAAAGTCGAGAAACAACATACCTGTTTCTTTCAGCTCTTTAATTTTCGAAAAGATTTCTTCAGGTGCTAGATATGATTGAAACTGCATTCCATTCCTTAAAGAATTTAAAACCTCCTTCACAGCAGGCTGCGAGTCGCTTTCCAAATGATGGATGGATAATTCTTCGCATGGTATTCTCAAGCCACTAGAAGAGAAAGAAATTAACAAATTTTAGATCTGTTTCTGACACAATCCAGATGAGTTTCCTGATTACGTATTTTAGATTACGTATTTTACGTAATTAGTTTCCTGATTACTTATGATTACGTATTTTACGAATTTTAGATCTGTTTCTGACACAATCCAGAAGAGTTTCCTGATTACGTAAGCTATTTTGAGCAGCCGTTCATCTGGTTTACAGTACATACCAGGTTGACCAAAAAGAACTTCACATGTTTGAAAATTCGTTATGCGGAGAATACGTGAAGTATTGGAATCAATCAAAATTTACTTGATACCCGACAGGCTGAAATAGTTTCATGATTTTTGTTCTATTTTTCTGAGCATTGGAAATATAGGTAAAATTTACCAAAAATCCGTAACTTCGAAATGCGTGAAAAGAGGCATAAAACCCTCGATCAAAATTATAAACAATCTCCTCACTCCAAAATATTTCATTCCCCTCAAGAGTTACAAGCAAATCTTTATAACAGCAATAATGTATATGATCTGACACTTTTGTAAAAATCACTTTTTAAGCCTTGAGGGAGATGAGATGTATTTGCATGTTGCTCTAAGTGAGGAAATTACTTATCCCTTTTTCGCGCATTTCGAAGTAAAGGAATTTTTATAAATCCAACTTTATCTATGTTTACAATGCTCAGAAAACTAGAAGAAAAATGACAAAAAAATACTTCAGCATTTCGGCTATCAACCAAACTTTGATTCATTCCAATACCTCAAGTATTCTCCGCATAATTTTGAAACATGTGGCTGTTTGCGAAATGATTGATCATTTGTCAATCCGACACGGAATTGTTTTTGTTAATTAAGGCCAAAATATCAACTGGGTAGTCTTTCTTGTAGGGCAGTTCGGTCTCACCGGACCAGAGTCCGCTTTTCGGCTATTTGTAATACATATGGGACTTGACTGCTTGCTTACAATTTAAGAAATCAATCCGTGTCGGAAAATTTCGCAAACAGCCTCACATCTGAAGTTCTTTTTGGAACACCCGGTATGTGTTTCTGACACAATCCAGATGAGTTTCCTGATTACGGTAGATATCTTGAGTAGCTGTTCATATGCTTTACAGTACATAGATGTACACTGCCGGTCAAAATTAATAAGCTATCCTTCAAAATGATACCATTTCAATAACTCAAATGTCCCTAACGCGGTAAGGTAGCCTCAAAAATAGCTCAAAAGCGATGATTTCTTAAACTTGTACAACATAATTTTTGGACAGCCGGTAGAAGATACACATACCTATCTAGCTGCATTGTTTTCAACTGGGACATCTTAACTAAAGAGAATCTTTCTGTTTCTCGAGGTAGATTGTCTTTAATTGCATCAACACTCGACTCGATCTCATTTCCAATTGCGCAAATGTGATTGTCAATATACGTCAAAAGCTAAAATGAATTTAAATCATATTATAAATAGCTAATCGTGCATATAGAGGAGACAATTTTAGTTGGTCTACAGGGTGTCCCAAAAAAATTGAGCCCCGTTTGTGTGGCTGCTGTGGAGGAGCTGTAAGTTAATTGTCCCGTTTTTAACACAGTTGTGTAGAATGGGCTTCAACTTAGAGTCTGAGACCTTGTTTGAGTCAATCTGACAAGTGGTTGCTGATTTATGGCACGGGAAAGGCAAAATAAGTGGTTGCTTCAAAAACAGCACTTCCTTTGTTCTCCAATAATGTCAAAATCAAGCAAACTTTGAAAGAAAGGGTCCTAGCGTTGTATTCAAATTTTTCCTACATTCGTAAGAAGGTTAACAGTGTTTTTTATCTATTCATACAGACGACATGTCAAGTGACTTGATCAATTTGCGCTCGAAAATCAGACTTGGGGTAAATGAAGCCATTACAAAGTATAGCGTCGCACTGGGATTTTGAGGGTGTCTCGTTTATTTATCGCAATAGATAAATTCAAAAAGCTTGGAAGCTGCTCAAATTATTCAAAAACTTTAGCAGATAGATAGGCGAATGTCTAAATGGAAGGTTGACTTTGAAGAAGCGACGAGCAACTTACAGCCGGCAGAGTTTTTGGTGCTAACTACGAAATTATCGACGCAAAGCCAAGTTTTTCACAGCTTTCTTGGCCTAAACTTTTGTTTTGCTTCTAAAAACAGCATGTTCGTGCAAATATTTCATAGGTTTAGGTCTGACTGACAATTGCTACTTGTTTGAAAGGAGCAAGGTAGAATAGAGGAGCAATTTTATGCAACTTTTTTGCAAATTTCCTATAGAAACCTACAGAAATTTTCTGAAGATTTACCCTAAAACAAGATGGCGTCGTGTTTTATACGCTGCTGTGACGTCATGCCGTCTGTATCAATAAGACAACACTATTAACCTTTTTATAAATGTAGAAAAAATTTAAATATAAAGCTAGAACCTTTTCTTGCAATATTGACCTGAATTTGGCGCTTTTGGAGAACAAAGGAAGTACTGTTTTGGAGGCAAACAGTTTTTCGACATTTTTGTGACATACATCAGCAACCACTTCTCCCGATTGGCTAAAACAAGGTCTCAAACTCTACGTTGAAGCTTATCCTATGCAACTATGTCAAAACAGGAGAGCGAAAAGTCACAGCTCCTCCGCAGAAGCCAGACAAATGGGGCACAAGTTTTTGGGACACCCTGTACAATATAGTGAAATTCTAGTGTTACCTTGTTTGTTGTCATTGCATGTATTTTTAATAAGAAATTCATTATAAAAAACTTGTTCTAATGGTAAGAGGAAAATGTTTGTTTCATCGAACATCCATCCCAGCCAATAGTACAGTGGCAACTATGGACGAAATTTGCTAGAAAAGACGCCAGCTTCACCTGCCTTCATGAAGAATTAACCAAAAACATTTGCGTGCTTGCTCTACTTAGCCCTTTTGCAACAATGACGCCAATAGATTAAATTAGATTTTGCAATAGGCTTTACGAAAATTTTGAGACAAATATGTTTTGTTTTTTATGTTCAAGTTGGGTTTCATGATCCAGTTCTCAAATTGTTCAATGTTTAGTTACCATTATGGCTCTTTCAATTCCTACCCTGACCATCCCCCCCCGGGCAGCCCGGGGGTCGATGAAAATTGATTGCGCAAATGCCCGGGGGCGGGGGAAATATTTTTGGCGAATGCCCGGGGGCCGGGCACTGAGAATATGCCATATTCCCAGTAACTGTATAATGTTAAAGCTGCTGGTGTTGTCAAATGCCCCGGGGCCGGGGAAAAATTGACAGTCAAATGCCCGGGGGCCGGGAATATTTTTTGTGCAAATGCCCGGGGGTGTCCCGGGGGGATGGTCAGGGTAGGAATTGAACGAGACATTATGCTTTCGCAAAATTTACATATTCCAAGATAAAATTTTCATTCAACCGTTCCAACACATGTTCTGCAAGGCTTAATCTGTTGTGTTTTGGTATACTTCAGGCTACGCCTAACAATAGAAAATCAGTTTGGTTCAATTCTGATAATTTCATTTTATGCATTTATTACATGCCTGGGTCACAGTGCTAGGGTATAACTCTCCCAAATCTCAGGGGAGCTCATCCCGTACTTTATCACCCACTGTCTTGAAAAAAGTTTATCACAATCGGGAGTTTATCACGTCGGGCGTTTACCACCGTCTTGAAAAACACAATCATGTAAGAAATTTAACTTAGCAACAAATACCATAAGGGCATACTCTCTCAATTAGATGAATCTACTCAGATTAAGAAGAATTGGTGGTGAAGAAGAATTGGTGGCTAAGATGGTACGAATGTTATGCACGAGTTAACATTACGGGGAGTTAACTTACCTCGGTCTGTTGCTGCTCAAGATGACTTCTTGCACTTCCGTTTTGTTTTACAAGGCTTTGAATCATCAACTGTTTGCTTTGCTGTAAAAACAAGAGACGCTTTGCTACCATTGGTTTAATAAAGGTTGAATAATATATTATCATATATCCTAAAAATTACTCCTTGTGCAGTAGCGGACACTAGGGGGGCGAAGGGGGTGCGGTCGCCCCCCTCAATGTTGGAGAAAACAATGATTTTTTGTTTGAAAACAATTGGAATAAACAATGCATTTCATCCAAAACAACAGCTTCGCCAGGCTTCGCCCCTAATATTTGCGCCAGTATCCGCCACTGCCCTTGTGGATGTTTCAAACAGGTTTATGCTTTAACCTACCATAAGTAATTAGAAGTCAATGCAAAAAATAAAAATGTACGTAACTATTCTTCAAGGATGGTCAAACTTGTCAACCGATACCAAGAAAACTGGTCCTCAGGAGATAAGCCAAAAGTACCGGGTGAATCAGAAAAATGTATCTACTGCTCGAACAATTAGAGTGCCAAACCCATGAAACAAATTCACAAAATATTTAGTTCTTCGTTTCAATTGGGCTTCAATGCAATTTTGTTATTTTTCTCATAATTTTAGATGCTTTACTTCTCTCAGAAATCTCTTATTAGATAAAAATTACTTTCCTCAAATTAAACAGTCCAAAATGTGCTGACAGTCTAATACAGATTTTAAAACAAAACATTTGTTCGTCCCTAATATTGACTGGAGAAGATTTTTCATATATTATCAGTTTCCTTTTTATTATAATGTAACGCCCTTTGCAAAAACCATTTTAAGAACGGGTGAGTCAATACAAACAATCCCCGTTTGAAAGGCCACTGATCCCTGGATATCATGGTAATAATATTGGCAATTATATCATATAACGGTGGACATGTTCAAATCGATTTTAAAATTTACCTGACTGAAACTGGCCACTCCGTTGTCAAATTANGGTTTATGCTTTAACCTACCATAAGTAATTAGAAGTCAATGCAAAAAATAAAAATGTACGTAACTATTCTTCAAGGATGGTCAAACTTGTCAACCGATACCAAGAAAACTGGTCCTCAGGAGATAAGCCAAAAGTACCGGGTGAATCAGAAAAATGTATCTACTGCTCGAACAATTAGAGTGCCAAACCCATGAAACAAATTCACAAAATATTTAGTTCTTCGTTTCAATTGGGCTTCAATGCAATTTTGTTATTTTTCTCATAATTTTAGATGCTTTACTTCTCTCAGAAATCCCTTATTAGATAAAAATTACTTTCTTCAAATTAAACAGTCAAAAATGTGCTGACAGTCTGATACAGATTTTAAAACAAAACATTTTTTCGTCCCTAATATTGGCTGGAGAGGATTTTTATATATTATCAGTTTCCTTTTCATTATAATGTAACACCCTTTGCAAAAAACCATTTTAATACCGGGTGAGTCAATAAAAACAATTGAAAGGCCACTGATCCCTGGATATCAAGGTAATAATATTGGCAATTATATCATATAATGGTGGACATCTTCAAATCGATTTTAAAATTTACCTGACTGAAATTGGGCACTCCATTGTCAAATTATCAGGGATTTTCTAGAGAAATTCCCTAATGAAACCTTCAAAACAGACCTAAAATCACGACCAAATTTTCCTAATACTTCTGCCTTACAGCGATGGCTTTTACATGCTTTAGCATGTGTTATCCCTTTGGGAGGATGAAAGTGTCATCCCTGGGAGCATAACAACATTATTCCAGATAATTTCATCCTCCCAATTAACACGTGCTAAAACGTGTTGAAGTCATTGCCGTAAGGCAGAAATATCAGGAAAATTTGGTCGTGACTTTAGGCTTGTTTTGAAGGTTTCCTGAAGGGGCTTTCTCGAGAAAATGTAACAAAGAAAATAAATGGGGGTGTAGCTCAATGCATTCGACCAGTTGCTAAAATTTATTTTAAAAGGTTGCCGGAAAAATCGTGCATGTAATGTTTCATTATTTCACCTTTCAAACTCTTAACTCAGCTGCTAAAATGAAAGCCCCAATTCCCTGTCATGTTTCTCTGAAATACTCTCTTGTTAACTTTCCTTCTCTTGAACTCCTGTAGGTTTTCCTTGCCTCGATCTCTCCTCGCTTCTCTCTCCTATATTCTTTTCTCTCTTCTTCTGTTTCAACCTTTTTCTCAGTCATTACAAGCTCTGAAAGTTTACTCTACATTTTGCCAATAAAAAAATGGAAGAATATACCAGGTGGACCAAAAAGAATTTCACATGTTTGAAAATTCGCTACGCAGAGAATACTTGAGGTATTGGAATAAATCAAAGTTTGGTTGATAGCCGAAATGCTGAAGTATTTTTGTGATTTTTCTTCTATTTTTCTGAGCATTGTAAATACAGGTAAAATTGAATTTATGAAAATTCCTTTCCTTCGAAATGCGTGAAAAAGGGATAAGTAATCTCCTCATTTAGAGCAACATGCAAATATATTTCATTTCCCTCAAGGATTAAAAGTGATTCTTACAAAAGTATCAGATCATATACGAAATTGATTTTCTAAAGATTTTATTCTTAACTCTTGAGGGGAATGAAATGTGTTTGAGTGACAAGATTGTTTATAATTTTGATCAAGGGTTTTAGGCCTCTTTTCACGCATTTCGAGGTCAATGGTTTTTGTAAATTTTACCTATATTTCCAATGATCAGAAAAATAGAACAAAAATCACAAATGCTACAGCCTTTCCGTTCTCAAGCAAACTTTGATCAATTCCAATACCTCAAGCATTCTCCGCCTAAAAAAATTTCAAACATGTGAAGATCTTTTTGGTCCACCAGGTATGTCACTGACCGACACATACCGCTCTAGATTCAAATTCCTGAATCTTTCGATATTTTTCTTGTAACATGTCTTCTGTTTTCTTCTTCTCCGATCTTTGGCAATTCATATCATTTATCAATTCTTTCAGATATCCAATTGATGCTTCAAGTCCATACAGCTCTGTCTCTAGGTTCAGTACTCTCCTGTTTTAGATCAAAGAAACAATACAAGTGACTCACAGAGTTAAAAAGGTTAATGTTAGTTTATCAACCTGAAAAGGTTGATCAAGATTCATTTTAGCTTCCCTTCAACTCAATTTCAAATTCTTCCAACGTACAAGTCCGCAAAAACTAAATGACGATAGACAAATACAAAAAAGGACAATGAGAGAAATCACAAAATTACAGGCATTCTATCGGGCGAGTCAATAAAACATGGGGCGTTCGCCAATTCATTATGGCTGCATTTTACTTCGCAAATTTGTTTCTTTATAATTTGAATGGATAGGAAAGAGGTTAACTTGGATATAATTTGTTTTGGTTAAAATCAGTCTTTCAGTTTCATATTTATGAGCGATTTTAGCAAGAACGCATTTTGCAAGATTTCTAAAATAGGCCTCCAATTATATTCATATCCATGCACGTGAGAGCTCCTAAACCATGACAAACATACTGGTGCTCTGCCAAAAAAGTGAAACAAGGCACGTATTTTGTTGAAAAGGAAAAAATATTGTTATTTCATACCCTTTTGGGACTATTAATTTAATTGTCATTGTTCTGAAGCAGAAAGTTTACTAAAAATAATACCTTCTTCAACAAAATCGTTTCATGACAAAATGGCCAATAATTATAAATCAAAGGACCCTTGGGGGGACTCACGAGACTTTATTATTGAGAAGGTCGTAGGAGATATATCATTTTTAGAAAATCTCATTAAATAACAATGTTTTTCAGCGTTCAAAAACTACAATTGCTTCTAAAAACAAGAACAACTTTTATAAAAAATGAAACCTTCAAGAAAAAGTTCATAAGCTGACTTGACAAGCCTTGAAAATGTTCGTTGAGGACGTTATTTAAACCTTCAAAAGCNCAAGAAAAAACCCCAGTCTATTATAAATTATGTTTGAAAACAGTAATGGGGGATGCCTGCTTAGTCTCAGCTGGGAGGCTATTCCACAGTTTTGCACCTCGATACGAGAAACATTTCTGCCCATTTGCGGATGTTTTCTTTGGTAACCTCAAATCTGTTGCCGTACTTCGAAAGCTACGAGAGTTGTGAAAAGATTGCTCACGTACTGTGGAGCAAGCCCGTTAATAGACTTGTAGACCATCAATCGAGAATCTTGGTCGATAAGCTCACGAATGGTTTTTCAACCAAGACTCCCAATGAGTGGTCTGCTTGGGGCATCAAAACTGCTGTTCGTTATAATTCTAGCAGCTCTGTTTTGAAGTTTTTGGAGCTGATTAATATCAGTGGTGCCACAACAACCCTATACGGAGCAACAGTATCGAAAATGGGGCTCCACAATACTTGAGTACATTGTTTTTCAAAGAAGCTACTGCCGTAAGGCAGAAATATCAGGAAAATTTGGTAGTGACTTTAGGCTTGTTTTGAAGGTTTCCTGAAGGGGCTTTCTCGAGAAAATCCGTCATAATTTCGCAACGGAGCGACCGAATTCAATCAGGTAAATTTTTTAATCGATTTGAGCATGTCCACTATTAAATGATATATTTGTTAATATTATTGCCTTGATATCCAGAAAGCAGTGGCCTTGCAAACGGGTGCTCAACGTATTCAGAAGCCATTCTTGAAGTCATTTTCGACTAAATCTAAGACATTTCCTACGTTTCCAGCGTTAAATAGTCCATAGTACCCATTGTATCTGTCTGGAAATAGCTGGATTCCCCATGCGTTAGCCCATGCGTTCGATTGTTTTGCCGGCAAAGCTGCGCGCGCACTTTGTTTACATCCACATGTTACGTCACGCGGCAAGGGATCTATTGACTCGCCCGGTAGTAGACAAATGAATTAAACGGAGCTAACCATGTCTTTTTTAGCCAAGAACAGGGAAAGCAGTTTTTGGGAAATCCTTAATTCGAGGGTGAAATCGTCCATCGTAAATTTCAAAAACTTCTCAAAATTAATTTAAAGCCTCAGTCATGCGAGGGAGTTGGCATTTTTTAAATCGATCAAACAGTTTTTGCAGTATGATTTTTCAAATGGTGGATACACTTTTTGATTCAGCCGCTATATCCTTAGTAATGCCGGGAAACTTTTAGTTTATATATATTCATCATCAAAATCAAAACTACAAGAATACAAATCTACAAACCAGCCCAGGTTAAATTTCAACCAATCAAATGCATTCGATTTGTTGGATCGACCAATTAGAACGCAGCATTCAATAACCTGGTTTATTTTACGCTGTAGGACTACTACACAAGAAAACCACAAAATTACTTGAAACGAAACTGCATGGGGTGTGAACTTGCACATCTCCCCTGCAGCCAACGAAGACTACACAAAAACAATGAAACATGAAGCAAAGGTAACAAAGAAAATAAACGGGGGTGTAGCTCAATGCATTCGACCAGTTGCTAAAATTTATTTTTAAATGTTGCCGGAAAAATCGTGCAGGTAATGTTTTATTATTCTACCCTTCAAACTCTTAACTCAGCTGCAAAAATGAAAGCCCCAATTCCCTGTCATGTTTCTCTGAAATACTCTCTTGTTAACTTTCCTTCTCTTGAACTCCTGTAGGTTTTCCTTGCTTCGATCTCTCCTTACTTCTCTCTCCTATATTCTTTTCTCTCTTCTTCTGTTTCAACCTTTTTCTCAGTCATTACAAGCTCTGAAAGTTTACTCTGCATTTTGCCAATAAAAAAATGTTAGAATATTCCAGGTGGACCAAAAAGAATTTCACATGTTTGAAAATTCGCTACGCAGAGAATACTTGAGGTATTGGAATAAATCAAAGTTTGGTTGATAGCCGAAATGCTGAAGTACTTTTGTGATTTTTCTTCTATTTTTCTGAGCATTGTAAAATATAGGTAAAATTGGATTTATGAAAATTCCTTTCCTTAGAAATGCGTGAAAAAGGGATAAGTAATCTCCTCCCTTAGAGCAACATGCAAATATATTTCATTTCCCTCAAGGATTAAAAGTGATTCTTACAAAAGTATCAGATTATATACGAAATTGATTTTCTAAAGATTTTATTCTTAACTCTTGAGGGGAATGAAATGTGTTTGAGTGACGAGATTGTTTATAATTTTGATCAAGGGTTTTAGGCCTCTTTTCACGCATTTCGAAGTTACTGGTTTTTGTAAGTTTTACCTATATTTCCAATAATCAGAACTATAGAACAAAAATCACAAATGCTACCGGGTGAGTCAGAAAAAACAATCCCCGTTTGAAAGGCCACTGCTCCCTGGATATCAAAACGATAACATTGACAAATACATTATTTAATGGTTGACATGTTCAAATATAATTTAAAATTTACTTGACTGAAATCGGCCTCTCCGTTTTGAAATTGTGAGCGATTTTCTGGAGAAAGCGCCTTCAAGAAACCTTCAAAACAGGCCTAAAATCACGAGCAACTTTCCCAAATATTTCTGCCTTAAAGCAATGACTTGCACACTTGCACATGCTTTAGCACGTGTTATATCCTCTTGGGAGGATAAAATCTCCGAGAATATTGTTGCTATGTTCCCAGGGATGGCACTTTCACCCTCCCAAAGGGATAAAACGTGCTAAAGCATGTACAAGTCATTGCTATTTAGGCAGAAATATGACGAAAATTTGGTCGTGATTTTATGCCNAGGATAAAATCTCCGAGAATATTGTTGCTATGTTCCCAGGGATGGCACTTTCACCCTCCCAAAGGGATAAAACGTGCTAAAGCATGTACAAGTCATTGCTATTTAGGCAGAAATATGACGAAAATTTGGTCGTGATTTTATGCCGTTTTTGAAGGTTTCTTGGAGGGGCTCTCTTGAGAAAATCCCTCCTAATTTCAGAAGGGGGTAGCCGATTTCATTCTGGTAAAATTTAGAATTTATTTGAACATGTCCACTATTAAACAATATATTTACCAATGTTATTGCCTCGATATCCAGGGAACAGTGATCTTTCAAACGGGGATTGTTTTTTCTGACTCACCCGGTACAGCCTTCCGGTTATCAAGCAAACTTTGATTAATTCCAATACCTCAAGCATTCTCCGCCTAAAAAAATTTCGAACATGTGAAGTCCACCAGGTATATCACTGACCGACACATACCGCTCTAGATTCAAATTCCTGGATCTTTCGATATTTTTCTTGTAACATGTCTTCTGTTTTCTTCTTCTCCGATCTTTGGCAATTCATATCATTTATCAATTCTTTCAGATATCCAATTGATGCTTCAAGTCCATACAGCTCTGTCTCTAGGTTCAGTACTCTCCTGTTTTAGATCAAAGAAACAATACAAGTGACTCACAGAGTTCCTATAACATAGCTAAAAAGGTTAATGTTAGTCTACTAACCTGAAAAGGTCTATCAAGATTCAGTTTAGTTCCCTTCAACTCAATTGCAAATTCTTCCAACATACAAGTCCGCAAAAACTAAGCGACGACAGACAAATACAAAAAAGGACAATGAGAGAAATCACAAAATTACAGGCTATCAAATGTTGCACAAACAATGTTCTTGTATGCGTGTGTTGCACAATATTTCATTAAAACAAAACAAATATAGCATAAATAAATGTACTTTGAATAGAGTTTAATTTTGTACGACGTTTCGGGCATAAACCCATTACCAAGTCTTGATAATGGGTTTATGCCCGAAACGTCGTACAAAATAAAACTCTATTCAAAGTACAATTATTTATACTATATTTTTTTGTATCAAATGTTGCGTTCTAATTGGTCAAACCAACGAATCGAATTCATTTGATTAGTTCAAATTTAACCTAGTTTAGATCAAGCTGGTTTAACTATATCGGTGTGAATGTTGTACAGTAAAAACCCGCACATAAGAACCTATGTTTTTGAAATCAACCTGTTTGGATCCTTATTTATGTGGGGGTATTGCAAAATCAGGGTGCAGGTTCTTAACATGGGGTATAGGTTCTTTGAAATAAAAAAAATAGCTATCAACTGTAAATGTTGTGCTACATCTTTATAACTAATGCAAAATATAACTACAGTATGTGGAACATTAAGACTCGTTATCTTGTAGGCTCTTAATAAATGAAGGTTCTTATGTGCGGATTTTTACTGTATAAGATAGTGCATTGTAGATTATGAATATGAATACATTCTCAAAATTAATTTAAACCATCAATGAGTTGTAAGTTTTCAAATCGGTGTTATAGTTTTTATACCAGGTGTCCCAAATAAAATGTAACAGATTTGATCAGGGCTAGCAATGCCAATTTAGGTCCAATCAATTCGCAATAAGTGTTAAACTAATTCTGAAAAGTTAACTTGAACATAGATACCTTGCTGGTTGATATTTGTGCTTCCAAAGTTGAAACATTAGTTTTGAAAGTATAAATTTGCCTTCACCTTCAAACCAGAGCTTTGCCGCTTTGGCCTACGCAAATTCTTGAAGCACAGCGAATAAATCAATAATAGCCTTGATAAAATTTGAACAAAAATTAGATTATATTATACGTTATTTGCTAGAGCTCGCCTATTATGCATTTCTTAATTTTTCTTTAATTTTGATTCTTAATTTCGCTGTGCTTCAGGGAATTTGATTAGGCCAAAACGCCAAAGCTCTGGCTTGGAGGTGGAGTCAAATTTGAACTTTCAAGAATAATATTTCAACTTTGGAAGCACAAATATCAATAAATAAGGTACCTAAGTTCACGTTAGCTTTTCAGGATTAGCTTTAACGTTATTGCGAATTGATAGCAGTTAATTGGCATCGCCAGCCCTGATCAAATCTGTTACCTTCTATTTGGGACAACCGGTAGTACGATTTTTCAAAGAGTGGATACATTTTTCTGACTCACCCGGTAGTTTAAAACCAAGTCATGCGCAGCAATAATAAANCCGATTATAGCATGCAGCTAATTTCGCTGTGCTTCAGGAATTTGCTTAGGCCAAAACGCCAAAGCTCTGGTTCAAGAATAATATTTCAACTTTGGAAGCACAAATATCAATAAACAAGGTACCTATGTTCAAGTTAATTTTTCAGGATTGGCTTAAAAGTTATTGCGAATTGATAGCAGTTAATTGGCATCGCCAGCCCTGATCAAATCTGTTACCTTCTATTTGGGACAACCGGTAGTAAGATTTTTCAAAGAGTGGATACATTTTTCTGACTCACCCGGTAGTTTAAATAAATTATCGAGGACCAAGTCATGCGCAGCAATAATAAATTTCTGTCAAGCAACAGTATAAGTATTAGTAGATACCTTTTTAGATTCAGTTCTGTTACTTTGGCACCATACTTCTTTTGCAATGCATTGTTAACAAGCTGTTGTGCTTTTTCGAATCTTTTCTTTCCTCGCCAAACGTCATTTTTTGCTTTCTCCGCTTCTAGAAATCTTTGGAAGTGTTCTGATTGGCCTTGCTGTAAATAGATATACGAATAAATTAGACAGAACTTTGGTGGAGTGAAGGTGAAGTTGCTTTTTTTTAGCGCCAAGCGCTGGGATCGCAGAAGTAGAGAAAACCTAATAGAGTCCGCGACCCACTGTCATGACCCTCAAATGGAGAGGCTCTACCTGGGATCGAGCCCTGTCCGCCTGACTGTTCTGGCTGCAAAGTCAGAGGATTGCACCACTGCGCCACAACACGTTCAACTTTAATACAGCAAAGCAGCAAGTCTCGAAATGAAGCTGCATTCGATTTTCTTCGTGGTCGAACTATTAAAATTCGGTTAAAGCCTCAATAAAAACAAAGGGATTGGAATTTTCGAATCGCTTGGATAACTTCGAATTGTGATTTTTTAAACAGTGCAGTGAAAACATTTTTGATTAACCTGCTATTTATCCCAATATCGGGTGTGCCGAAGAGAACTTCACACGTTTAAAAATTCGTTATACAAAGAATACTTGATCGATTGGAATGAAACAAAATTTGGTTGATAGTCGAAATGCTGAAATATTTGTTTCATTTGTCTTCTATTTTTCTGAGCATTGAAACATAGGTAAAATTTGATTTATGAAAATTCGTTTGCTTCGAAATGCGCGAGAAAGGGCCTAAAATTCTCGATCAAATGATAAAGAAGCTCCTTGGTCAGGGAGCAATAAGCAATGCATTTCGTTTCCCTTAAGAGTTAAAACGTGATCTTTACAAATGTAGTAGATCGTATGCGTTATTGCCTACGAAAAAGAATTGATTCTTAGCTCTTGCAGGAGATGAAATGTTATTCTGTGAAGAGATTCTTTATAATTTGATCGAGGGCCTTTTCACGCATTCCGAAATCACAGATTTTTCTTAAATTCAATTTTACCTATCTTTCCAATGCTCAGAAAAATAGAACAAAAATCACAAAAAGTACCGGGTGTCCCAAAAACTGTATACAAGTTTGAAAAATTCTGACGGCCAGAGTTTTTGTTAAATCATCTCAACACTATTTTTATTTTAACCCTCAATGGCTGAATTAAATTTTGGTATTTTTCTTTGCATTGTCAGTAAATTGGTTTTAGAGCCATAAATCAGCAAGTGTAAAATTTACTCTTAGGCCCAAACCAAAGCTTCCAGTAGAGAAGAGCAAACGATTCTAGGGAAATCAGAAGCAAGTCGGCCCTCGACATCCAAAGCTAATATGCCTCGTGATTATTATTGTTAGAAACTTAGAGGAAGACATTCTCAAGCGACAATCGTATTACATTGTCATTAGTCAAGAAATTTTTTTACTTTTACTTTACATCAAAATTGTAATTTTAACAATAACTGGTTGATTGTAGTAAAGGTAAAGAATTCCCTTGACCAATAACACACAGTGATACAATTTCTCAAGGTAAGTCTTTGATTTATTTTCTCTTAGTTTTGTTCAATTAAAATCAGCAGCAAATTGCTTGCTTAGAATATCGAGGATTTTCCATTCTATAGGGTTTCTTGCCATCTCAGGGGTCTAACAAAGGCGGCTCTAATTTGGGCCTATTAGTAAATTTTACCTTTGTTTATTTATACCTCTACAACCAAGTTACCGATAATGGTAAGACAAATATCAAAATTCAATTTAGCCATTGAGGGTTAATATAAAAATTAGCTTTGGTTTATTGGGTCTAAACTCTCAGCGTCAGAATTTTTCAAACTTGTATACAGTTTTTCGGGACACCCGGTACTTTAGCCTTTTCGTGCTAAACTAAAGTTTGGTTCATTCCAATTTATCAAGTACTAACCGTATAACAAATTATCAAACGTATGCAGTTCTTTTTGGCGCACCCGGTAGGTATTTTCCACGAAATCTACTTTAGGCGCAGCAGTACGGCCAGGACACCCAAAAAAGCATCAATGTTTGAAAATTGCTACTGATCTTGAAATCAGCACAAGTGATTTATGCGAGGGGCGATCTCGAGAAATCTCTTTAGATCTCACATAAAAATCTCGAAAATTTTTGGAGAGAGCGATACACCCCTTCTATTTCTGTCACCATTGTCCTCTTTGAATAATTGATAATAATTTCTTCCAATGAATGAACAAGAAGAAAATACTAAAAATAATCCTTGGTCAAAATAATCCTAAAGCTACCAGAATTAGAACAGATGACTTAAAGAAAAATGGGATTAGGGTGTGATTTAACAAAGAGGTGTGTGGTTAGAGTTGGTCATATGAAAAATCGTAAATCACATAAGATCTACTGGTTAAGCTGACCAAAATAGCAATCGGAATAATAATAATATCGGGGGAACCAAAATGATATATCGTTATTTGCAAAATAACCAAAATTTCATTATGCAAAAGATCTTACGATTGTCTTTTTGAACTATTGTGCCAAGGCCACAAATTGAGTCTATAGAGCCGCATATTCTGGCAAAAGTCTTTAAATATACAGTTTAGTATTTTCATGTTTTTTCAACTTTGAAGAATGCTATCAACTTGCAAGAAAATATTCTCAGATTCTCCTTTCGTCTCTGATCCTCAGTCAGTAACAGGATTATATTTATGAAAGAATCTCTAACGTATATAAAAATCACAGAAATAGAGCATGCAGCCGTAAAATGTCACATTTCTTTAAAAGTTACCGATCAGAGATCTGTTTTTCAAGCTATAATTTCATAATCCTCAAACCAAGAAGATAAAACAGTTATCATCTCTGAAATTAATTTGGTCATTGAAAAATTGTACGAAGCGAAAATTTTAAGATAAAAAATATCGGGTTATCAGTCACAAGTTACAAAAGATTTTATGCAAATGTTTTATTGCTCTGAATGCTTCAAAATAGGCGTAAAATCCTTGATCAAAATTTGCTACGAATTTGGTTCTTCATCTTTCAAAACGAAGCTCCGTCTAGATAAGCAACTCGTGGTACACATAACGGGCCTGTTCCATTTCATTCATTCATTCATTTCATTTAAGAAGATTGCTACATACACACGAGCATCATCTCATTTATTTACGAAACACGATAAAAAAATAAGGAATGTTCTACTGCTAACAGCTTAAGACTGGTCACGTAATACGAAAGCATTTTTAAGGAAAGTGGCCATCTCTTTCATCAGGACGAAATTTTCATTTGACAACATAAAGATAAATTTCTCGCGTAGTGCTAAGTTCTCAAAATTAGGGACCTGTTCCCGAAAAAATAGCAAAAGTTTATCAAGAGGCTCGTTATACTCGTATGCATGTTCCATAACTTGATACACTTTGGACTTTCTTTCAGCCGTTTTTCATTTAGTTATTGGCATTATCAGGCTGAATTGTTAGAAAATTTGATCAAGGATTTCAGGCCTGTTTTATGTTTTAAAAGATTCTGAGATGAAGCTTCTTCATAAGATTGCGTGTAACTTGAGAACGAGACTTACAAACGTTTTAACTCGTTTTTACTGACCAGGTAGAATGACGTTTCGGTGATTTTTCAAGAGAGATACTTCAATTTAGGTTGCCCGGTGAATGGATAGAATAAAAAGATTACAACACTTTCTCTTAAAATGAAAACCGCTAATCTAAAAAGAGAGCTTCTGAGACTAACGAGGTTTTAAGTGGAAAGACTTGTTCAATTAATGAAGTGTCTATTGAGTTGAAAACTCTGCAAATAATCTATTCCAGTGCTACATATTTTAAAGAGTTGTGAATTAAACAGGCTGTGGAGTTTGACCCAAACAGTGTCCCAAAAAATTGTGTCCCGTTTGTGTGGCTGCTGTGGAAGAACTGTAACTTCAATTGCCCTATTTTTATAGAGTTGCATAAAATAGGCTTCAACTTACAGTTTGAGACCTTGTTTGAGTGAATCTGACAAGTGATTGCTGATTTATGGCACAGGAAAGACAAAGTAAGTGGTTGCTTCAAAAACAGCACTTCCTTTGTTCTCCAGCAAAGTCAAAATCAAGTAAATATTGAGACAAAGGGTTCCAGTATTGTACTTGAATTTGTTCTACTTTTGAAAACGGGTTAATAGTGTTGTCTATTTATCAATTTACAACATAACACCATTAACCTTTTTCAAATCTAGAAGAAACTCAGATACATCGCTGGAACTCCTTCTTTCAATATATACTTGATTTCGACATTGTAGAACGGTGGAGAACGGAACATAGGTTTCAAATCTTTAAATTGACGTAAAAAGGTCGGTGTAAAATTCTGTTTCCTATTTCTATGAATTGAATGGCTTGAAAGAAAATTTAGCTACTTTCCTATAATTCTACCGTTGGACTTTTCAAAAATCTTGAATATTTTCGAAATTACAGCGTATTTTATATTTCAACTCATTCGAGGATGTGACGTCATCAAATTTCTAAATCGNTATGGAAAAGTTAAAACTGTTTTCCATATTTGATATTTTTACACATGAAATGATATATAATTCTGTAGATCTTGAGAACCTTCAATTCTTTAGACCTTCCTCAGAATGGGATATTCTCAACTATCTTGAATTTACCATATTGACCGAGGAAAGCATCCCATATGAAAAGACAGTTTCTTATTGTTTCCTTTCACCAGCGGTTATCGCCAATGATCTTAATGAATCTTAGTTTCTTATTGAACATATAAGAAATCTGCCAGCCTCCTTTAAAAAGAGTTCCTTACATATAAGAAACTAGATAGCCTAATTCAAATTTTTGAGTTTCTTATATGCGGGTACTTACTTTAATACAAATACCAACTACAGACTTTAAGGATTCTGTGAGAGGCTTTATGGTCTGAGATCTATACTTCTCGTCTGAAATTGATCTCAAATCAAGAAAGATTAAAATTTGTGAAGCTTCCAAAAGTAGCTCACCGCAAATCTTCAGCATCTTTGGCAAGATCAACTCTGTTTGTTTTTGCCAGAAGAGTATTTGTAGATTCCATTGTATTCTGACTGAGGGATTGGATGGTCTCTTGCGCTTGAAAATCAGCCAATAATTCCTGAAAGATTGAATAACAACATCTTGCAATGTATAGCAAACAGCTCTTGGCCTTTTAAGGCCTTAAAACGTTACAAATATTTCCCCCCAACAACTAACGGATGAGTCAAAAAAGTACCAGCGTTAGCCAAAATAGAGCACAGCACATCTTTGAATTTGCCTAAAAAGGTCGGTGTATAATTCTGTGACTATTTCTTTGATTTGGATGGCTTGAAAGAAACTATAGCTACAATGCTATAATTCTGCTGTTGGACTTACCTGAAATCTGCAATACTTTTCAAAATTACACCGTATTTTATATTTCAACTCATTTGATGATGTGACGTCATCAAATTTCTAAATCGTAAGCTATAAGAGTGAAAGACCTGTGCTTGATACCATATTGTAGACATTCATAAACTATGTTTTTCTTGAAAATTATTCTATGCTTCCTCAAAAAGTTTAGAAATTACGATGGTTTTAAGTCTTTTCAAAATATTTCTTGAATTCTTAGATAAAAGAAGACAAACATTCTAATTCTGAAAATATTGAAGATTCCAGAAAGTTCAAAGGTAAGAATTGTAGCAAAGTAGCTAAAGTTTCTTTCGAGCCATCCAATTTAAAGAAATAGATCACAGAATTTTACAATGACCTTTTTAAAGATTTGGAACCTGTGCTCCAACAGAATAGATCATTATGACTTAGCCATCAATTTCAACATACTGTCAGTCCTTTTATAGTAAAAGGCTAACCTATACATTAAAATCTATTTCACTAAAATCGGTCATACCGTTCCAAACTTACAGATGATTCACTGAAAAGCTTTTTTAAAATGCTTTGAAAAGGACTAAAAGTGAAAAGGACAGACCAGAAAATCAATCGAAATTAGTCCAATTTATTGCTTGAAAAATAATGGAAACAAGCATTATCATCTTTAGGAGGGGGGCTTTGGGGTTTCGCGGGTTGTGGGTTTGGTCAATTTTTGCCCTCGGGTTTCGGGTTTTGTGTTTTCAACGTACGGGTTTACGGGTTTTGAGATGTTTCATGGATTGCTCGTTTAGCCTATTTTTCGCTCGTATTTCGGGTTTTTAAATTAAAATCCGTAGGGTTTCGGGTTTCTCAAGTCATGTGGTTTGTGTAGTTGATTGAGATCGAAAAACTGGCTTTTGGGTGCTTACAACAACGAGCAACAGTCGCTGAAAGCGAAAAAGTTGGAAATAATCGAGAAATACTGGCAAAAATTCAAACTTTTCGTCGAAAAGTGCAGCTTCGGGTTTTGTGTGTTTTTGCTTCCGGATTTTCGGGCTTTGAACATTTGATGCGGGTTTGCGGGTTCTGGTACCCCCCCCCCCTAAAGCCCCCTTCCATTAGAGGGAAAATAACAAATCTGTGTCCCTTGCGTGAAAAATATAAGTCTGGCAGATTTAAGTTTCTTAGAAGGTAGTTGATGCAACAGTCATAAATCTAAAGCTGAAAATTGGAAGAAATTTGACAAATTTTTCAATCCTTTGTTAGCATTGTCAGAAACAGCTCCAAGCAGAATCATAGTTTGCTGATTTTAGTGAACTTGATGTTCGCATTTAAGTAGTTTTTCTAATGACGTATTGGTTGTTGCCATGAATGGATGATTCACTTTCGTAAATTTCAGCAAACGCCAAAACTTTTCCTCCACACCACTACAAACAACGAAGCGGCACAAATTGGGAACCAGCAGTGTTCGAGGTTGCTTGTTGGAGCAGAGGAGAGGGTTGCTTTTCTTGAATGCCCCTCCCCCCATTTTTCTTTGTTGGTTTTATCCTATTAAAAACAGGTCATCTATACATTTTCAAGTTAGAAATCCATGGCCCTCCTGGTAAAAAGTTGTGAAAAGGCCTGGATCGGACAAGACATCCAAGACACGTTTCCAAAAATGTGAAAATTGTAACATCAAATCGTACCTCTAACTTCGTCCAAAGCTGGTCTCGTTCTCCTTTGCTTGCATATTCACTAGGGAAAACAAATAGATTATCAACAAAAATTTACCTTGGTATGACTCACGGCAACCAAAGATTCTTTGACCGTTTATTGTCCACGATGCTCTGGAAAAATCTCTTTTGTCTTGGATGTGGAAGTAAAGCAATTTGCAAGTTCAGGCTGTTTTCAAGAGCTCTCGTTTTGAACTCACTAAAACATTTCATTTGCAACAAAAATAAATGACAATAAATTCCACTAAAAGAGCTAAATCATTCTTTGGTTATCTCGCTCAGTCGCTGGTTCTTTCAGGCGAGGGGTGAACCACTCCCTCAAAAAGCGTACGAGATTTCGATGAGAACAAAAGGATTTCTGGTGGATTTCAGAGATTTCTTGAGAAAACAAAAGGATTTCCACAGAAACTGTACGAGATTTCTAGACAGTGATTTTGCCCCTCGCTTTCAGGTTTTCGATTGATCTCAAAGTAAGGCCAGGTAGGACTCACACGGTCTACTTTCTGACTGTCTTGCATCCCTCTTCCCGCTTTTACAGCCATTTTACAGATCATACCATTCAAATTAGAAAGCAAAAAAATCTTTATTGAGACCAGAAAATCTCCTCATACTCTGATATCAGCTTTCGCAATCATATTACGAAACAAAAGAGATAAGAACATCAAAGTATTAACCCAGTAATATCTTTTTTATCCTTTTTGAACGTCAATTGTGATAAAAGACAATGCGTCTGGATGTAAAGATAAAAGGAAGAAAAAACTGACAATGGGAAGGAAAAAATTGGGTAACCTCAAAAAAAGAAAAACAAAGATAAGGTTATTTGGCAAATAATTCATTGCACCTTTCAAAAGAAGATGCCAATTTGTCTCTCAAGTTGTATGCTCGAACCAAGAAAACAAGCTGGGGCAAATCACTCCATGAAAATCTTGTATGTCTTTGGCAAGATCCTTTTGTTTAAACAAATCCCCCAAAAATCCTTTTGTTTAAAAAAATCCCGTACGCTTTTTTGAAAGAGTGACACACCGCTTGGCTTGCACTTTCACAATGAAATTTTAACCCCATACGACTGCCCCCATAGACTGCCCCCATAGACTGCCCCTATACACGCATTTTTCTTGTAAGAAACTTAGGTTAGGTGATGGAAGCAAGTATCTTAAATTTTAGGACATTTTTGCTCCCAAAGGTTTCTTGACAGTTTCTTAGATCTTTAATGATCTGAATGTAGAATTCATTTACTTTTTTTGGAAAGATATCTCAAAGTACCTAGTGAGATCTCAAAGCAAGTATTCACTGAAATCGCACTAAAAACAATGTCAAAACATTTGTTAATACTGTACAGTATCTAGACATGTTTGAAAGACCAGGAAAAATTAAAGTTGCAAATTACAAAAGTTTCTTATCATTTTTCATCAAGGTAGCAAGGTTTCTCAGTTTTTGAAAAATTGAGCCAACAGTTTCTTATAAGCAGTTTCTTGAAAAAAAAACTACGTTCGCTTGGCTTCAAACCAACTTCTTCTCCTGAAATGAAAGTTTCAAGCACTGAAATAATCTGCACATTTGCTTTAGAGTGTGGCAAACCCCTTCTCTGGCATACTTAAAACTCTAATCTCCCATGGAGCGAGGTATGTTCATTCATCGAAATTATCGAACAAAATACTTCCTATCTTCATAATTTCAATGTCGATGCAACAAGAATGAATTCTCAAGCAAAGACAAACACTATACTTGCCAAACCTCACGATCATCATTCAGGTCATGACTTGTACACAAAAAGCTGTTAGGAGTCACCGTTATGCACAAAGCACTTTAATCCATCAATGAGCCTTTGAATGACTAAAAGCCTTCTAGCCAATCACATGCTAGCAAAGCTCTGTGTGGATGGGAGAGTCAAGCACATTCGCTATGAAGTGGGTGGGCCTTATTTCAGAGGTCTTTTCTAATCTATTTTGAACAGATATTTTTCTTTAAACGTATCATTTGCAAGGATATTTTGTTTTTGCTGAGTCAAACTTATTTCTTCTTCTGTCTTTTCTAATCTATTTTGCACAGATATTTTCTTTAAACATATCATGTGCAAGGAGACTTTGCTTTTGCTGAGTCAAACCTATTTCTTCTTCTGCAACTGTGCTAACGTTACGTCATTGCAGGCTGCTGCTGTGGTTACATTTCCACAGTTTCTCTGAGTTTCTCGCTGGGCCTCTCAAATCATAGTCACCTTAACTTAGTTAAACGCACAATTATCACCTGGCATACGAAAAACCTATTTTCAATCACATAATTCCAAACCTTACTTGATCAAAACACGAAATTTGTACTTGCTAGTTTGTAGCGAGAACGCACAGCAGCAAATGTTGTGCATGTTGAATGTGCATGTTGAATACCACGTGACCACCGTTTTCAACGAACAATAAGAAGATAGTTGCGCAAGGAACAATAGGAGACCAGACCCTCCTCCTTCTATTGACTATGCTTAGTCGTAGGTTTGCAATTGAATGGCACTGCTGGTCACTCAAACTGTAACCACTGGAAGCCAAATCAAATTGATCATTAAAACCTACTACCTTATGTATGAAGACATGGCTATGATGTACCGGGTGCATCAAAAAACAGTTAAACGGTTTGCAAGCACGAAGTTTACTAGCTATTCATCAGATTCTTTACAACTGATTATCACTGTGCAGGTAACGTGTCAACTTGGATGAAAAAATTTAGTTGGTTAAAATCGGTCATATTGTTCTCAAATTATAGGCAATTTTATAAAAGTGGTTCATCTTAGAATCTTTTAAAGACCCTCTGCTAACCATGTGGCTTTGCACGCCGTTGCTGTCCCAGAATGCACTGCAAATGGACTTTCAGATTATCTGAAAGTCTCTGATGCTAGGCCGGTGTTGTGCTTTTTTCTCATGCGCAGCACACAAAGCATCATGGTTAGCAGAGGGTCTTTAACACAGGCCTAAACTTCTGCATCAAATTTGTTAACATTTAAGCTTCCCATCGATGCCAGTTAAATCACAGGGAAACCAGGAAATAATTGTTGCTAAAAATAAAATTTGTAAAAAAAATTGTCTTTCTTTGTCCCCTGTGCGCTTCGTTATTTGTGTACGGACGCTCGCGGAGCACAGGGGATTAAGGTACACAAATGACTAAGCGCACAGGGGACAAAGAAAGACAAATTTTTGTTTACAAATTTTATTTTTAGCAACAATTATTTCCTGGTTTCCCTGTGGTTAAATTCAATAGGGCTATCTTATTTCCTACGCAACGTTTTATCTTGTTTCATAGCCTGCCCCATTGTTCTTTACGCTGGAAATTTCTTACAGNCCTGCCCCATTGTTCTTTACGCTGGGAATTTCTTACAGTAATTTTTAGCTAGTTTTCAATATCGTTAAATTTTCGATAAATTTGGTCGAAGAATTTAGGCCGGTTTTGAAGGATTCTGAGATGGAACAATTTTATGAAATCAAAACTTAGGAACAATCAGACTGATTTTAACCAACTAAATTTTGTTATCTAAGTTGAGCTGTTACCCACACATTGACAATCAATTATAAGGAATCTGATAAATAGGTGGCAAACAAGAAGCTTTCAAAAGTTTTGACTTTTGACTCACCCGGTAGGGTAGAAAAGTAGCAATAAAAATCTGCCGTTTCGCTGAAAATTCTTTCCTTGCGACTTGCAACCTGCCATTTCTAAATTCTAATGGCGAATGGGTAATCTCTACAGATTTTCTAGCAGTTAGCATCCAGTCTGCTCGACGAGCTCACAGCGCGCGGGGGGCAATTGACCTCAAAATGTACGGGGGTGTGCTTCTGAGATATTGAAATTTTCCCCCTTTGTGGGAGCAATTTTTTTCAAATTGACTACCCTGTCTGGGAGCAAAGTGGCAAAAAACAATAGCAAAACTGCAAATTCCTTGTCAAAATCCTGTACCAGAGCAACTATTTCAACACTATACACCCCTCTGGGAGCACTTTTGTGAAAAAGGATACCGTTGGGAGCAAAATCGTTAAAAACGATACCCTGTCCAGCGGCACATACCCGGTACAAAAATTATCGAAGTGCTCACAGTAACTCATGTCTGAAGCCGAGCAGACCACAAGAACTGGCACCTCATACAAATGTTGAAAGAGGTATACAGAACTTATAGGATGGGATAACAGTGAGGACACATCCAAAGTGCTACACTGCTTAAAGGCACATTGTCAACCATGATCCTTTGTGCGCCGGATGAAAGGCAAGGCAAAGAGAATCAAGGCCAGAAAAGACTTTCATATCATACGAAAGTCAACTATGGTGCCACAAAGGATCATGGTTAGCAATGGGTCGTTAAGGTTACAAAGAATATGGTTTTTAACAATCACGTTTTTCAAGTCAATTAAAAATGGGAATAGGTCAAGAGGAAAGAAAGGTCTCACCTTTGCTCTTCATTCAATTCATTTAAAAGATGCTGCCTTCTCATTTTGATAATCTGCTCACAAGCTAGTCGTAGTTTGCGCTGCAAGATGAAAGATTATTCATTAAATTTTACAACAAATTTTACTTTTACAGTACAACTTGAGTTTATGAATTGTAGGGGAGTGAACATTCGAAATTGGAAGGGATACATTAAAGTAAATCAACGGACTTGAAAGTAGCTTAGCTAGGGGGACTGGGGCAGGGCAAGCCTATTTTATTTGATGTTCTCGATCGATGAAAACAATAGACCTTTTATTAGCTATTCTTCAAAAGAGTCTGAATCGGACGATATTTTGATACATTTTGTAGAATTTTCGAATGTGAACAAAAGTAATAGAAGTTCTAACGCCGCTCAGTCGAGCCTTTCGTATAAAATTGTATAAAAATATCGCTCGATCCAGACTCTTTTGTAGAACAGCTAAAAGGTCTATAGGGACATGAGAGGCTCGTGTCTTTCTGTTGTTCTATGTTTGGACTAGATCGCTGTATCTCCGTTCATTTCCTTAAAGCCAACATTTGATTAGTTTATCTCATGAGATTTTTGATATTGCATGGAATGCCCCATAAAATTGTCATATTCTTCCGTGTGACTTTTGGTAATTTACCAACTTTTTAGTGAACGTATGGAGCAACTATAAAAGTTTGGGAGCTATCTCTGACAAATTCCTTGTGGATGTTCACTTTCGAAGAAATATGGTATTTTGATTAGCATACTTATGTAACGCTTATAATTCATGGACAGTTAATAATCTTTAGACCGTAATATTGTGGGAACATGTGTCTCAAAATTTTAACAGTAAAAAGATGTTGTACATAATCTACAAGGTGTCTCAAAATAGTTGACCTATGTTTGCAAATTTTTTTTGGAGAAGCTGTAATTTCTAGGTTCGATATTTACCTAATTTTAAAAAGAAGAGGTTTCAAGTTTAATGGTGATAGTTTTTTTCCTGCAATCTACTTTACTGCAATTTTAAAAGATAAAGCCAATCAAAATTGAATTTTATATTCTCCAATTTCTTAGGGTATACTATTCGAAGTATGTCAGATTTGAAGTCCATTGCACAATAATTTCTGTTTGGATTGGATTGTGGATTGTGGATTGTGGATTGTGGATTGTGGAGAGTGGAGAGTGGAGAGTGGAAAGTGGAGAGTGGAAAGTGGAGAGTGGAGAGTGGAGGCCCTAAGAAGCCAAACGGCGAGAAAGTCACAATCATTTGTGAGAAAGAATGCAGTATATTGATTGCTAAGATATGTCGTTTCAGCAGATCAGCTCGGCGTCCTAAAAAGAGCATCGATCGTGGGAAGGACTTAAACGCGTAGAAATAACGTGAGAAGAAGAAAATGGGGATTGTGACAACTCCTACACAGAAATAAATAATTTAAAGAATAGAAGATGAACATTGTACAGAAAAGAATGGCGGTTACATCAAATACCAATGAGACAAGAAAGTACCGTAGCTTGCAGAAATGCACGATCATGGATTATGCAGCAATTTCAATGAACTATGGATAAGCGAACTTAGCTGTGGAAATTATTTTTTCTCTGAAATCGGCTACAACTTCCTAGAGTTATTGGTGACTTAGTTTGAAGTTTTCTTTTGAAAATGCTTCAAAATAGACTATAAAGTTCGACAAATTTTCTTAAAATGTTTAGCTAATTTGTGCAGCTTCAAAAATTACCGCAAGCAAGAAAACAAATGACAAATAATCATCTCTTACATCTAAATATTTTTCCGTGCGTATCAAAGTTAGCTCATAGTATCAATGATGCAATTGTGATCATTCTAAGACTACGTTCACACAATACTGGCACGTTTTGAAAACGGCAAAAAATGTGACCGTACCCAAATTTTAGTCAGTAGTGTTCACAGTTCACACGACACCGGTACAATTTGAAAACGATAGAAAATTTGACGCAATCTCTTTGCAATCTTTGCCACAAAGAAGCTGGATTTTGACAACAAAGAAATCAATCTTGACCTACAGAGTCAATCAGCCTCATTTCGAATGCGATCAAAAATGTTCCGTTTTCATCATTGGCAGTGTTCACACGATGCCATTTTCAAATTGTGCCGATTAGAGTTCTGTTTTCAAATTCTGCCATTTTCAAATTGTGCCGGCAAAAATTTGCCGTTTTCGTGTAAACAGGAGGCCTATCCGTAACAAGTTTATGTAGTTTTCAAATTGTGCCGGTATCGTGTGAACGCAATCTAAATCTAAAACTGGGCGAAATTAGATTGTAATTTTTAGTCTTCTCAAGCATTTTCAAAAAAGCTTCTTAGCAAAATCTCTTGCATCATTACAAAGTTATGTTGCTTCCTTTTTCACTATAACATAACTTTTGGTCTGTAGAAGCTGGTGCAAAATTCGTGATGGTACCGGGTGTCCCAACAAAAAGTATACAGATTTGGTCAACCCTAACGATCAGAATTTAGCATGAATCAATCCGAAATCATTTTTAAAAAATTACTCGATAGTTAACTTGAACATAGATACCTTGTTTGTCGACATTGGTGCTTTGAGAGTAGATATATTAATCTTCAAAGGACAAATTTGCCTTCGCCTCCAAACCAGAGCTTTGGCGTTTTGGCCTAAGCAAATTCTTAATGCACAGCGAATAAGTCAACAATAGACTTGGAAAAATTTTGAACCAGGAGGAGAAAAATTATAAACTGCACAACAAATGCGTTTCACAAAATATAATTTACGTGACGCTTATCATCAAGGGAGCTCCGAAGTAAACTTTATTCATTTTAAGTGAAACAAATTGTGGATATTGCTTAGGCCAAAACGCCAAAGCTCTGGTTTGGAGGTGGAGGTAAATTTGTCCTTTGAAGATTTATGTCTCTACTCTCAAAACACCAATATCAACAAACAAGGTATCTATGTTCAAGTTAACTACCGAGTAATGTTTTAAAAATGATTTCGGGTTGATTCATGCTAAATTTTGATCGTTAGGGTTTACCAAATCTGTATACTTTTTTTGGAACACCCGGTAGATTTCGGCAAATGTTGATAACATTTTTGAATCTCCTCTCCTAGAGATAAAGTGTTCAACAACAAATACATCAGGTACAATATGATAAGCGTTATGAAATGTAAACTTACGTTGCATTCTGTTTCCAAATCTGTGTTTACATTTCCTTGACTCGTTCTCAGACTCCTTCTTTTGTCTTTACTGTAGTAGGTCTTTTCTTCTCCTTCCCTATAACGGATAAAACAGAACGATCAAAACAAAAATAGGAAGGAAAAAGAACAAACTGCTTTTGTCAATTGAAAATAGCACCATATGACAATCTCGTCCCTAGGGCGAATTCGTTGCTCTACCTCTACTCTCTGTGATATAAGTTACCGTTCTGCAATCTGATTGGTTATTCGAAAACAATAGCAAAATTCTAGTTATTATTCAAAACTTACTAATTATTCAAATAATTTCAACATAATTTAGTCGCTAGGCAATGATCATTGCAATGAGACTTTTTTTTGTGAAATTGAGGCTGTATAATTAGTGTTACATGGCCAACCATAAATCCATAATGGCTGCTAATCTGTCCATATTTTTAACAGATTTGCGCAATGTATACCAGGGTGTTAATTCGGCTTCGTGATCAGCGTATGACGTAAGAACACCCTGGGGACGAGGTTGGCCATATGATTCTCGTTTGAACAAGGACCAAGCTGAGACTGCGTTCACACAATTTGAAAATGGTGAAAAATATGACGGATAGGCGAAAACGGCACAGTTTTTGCACGGCAGATGTTGAAAACGGTAGATTTTGAAAACAAAACTCTAACCGGCACATTTTGAAAACGGCATCGTGTGATCCTCGAAAACGATGAAAACGGAACATTTTTCGACGCTTTCAAAACGAGGCTAATCGATTCTTAAGGTGTGGTACATTTTTTTGGCATCAAATTCTTGGGAAGATTGCAACGTCCTACCTTTTTCAAGTTGTGCCAGTATCGTGTGAACGCTAGATAAATTTTGCTACCGTCACATTTTTCACCGTTTTCAAATTGTGCCGGCATCGTGTGAACGTAGTCTGAGTTCAGAGATGATTGTTATTTTATCCCAAAGATTTAAAGGGAGTACAAAGACCAGCATGCTTTGCGCACAGTCAGCGACTTGCTCTGCACAGCTTACAGAATAACTGACTGTACTAAATTCACAAAAACAAAAACAAACGACGGCAAAGGCTGCTGGTCTTTGTACTCCCTTTAATCATAACATGAACAAACCTTAATTTAGCAACAGTATTTTTATAAGACAATGTATCTTTCAGCTAAACATATATCTAAAGATTTCATATGGAAGTTCGACTACTAAATAACTGCACCGTTATAAACAATACGCAACAAAGCTATAAAAAGGTGTGCAACAAGGTTGAGGGTTGGTGCTGGAGGTGATGAACCTCTCTTGCAATTTGACAGTATTATTCAAAAATTAGCTAGCTTGTAAAATACAAACTTTCATAAATTTCAAACATTTCTAGATGTTGTTGGAGTATCATGCACAAATAGAAATGACTTTTTTTTTAATTTGTTGTTTTGAAGTCAATAAGTAAGCCATTCTCCCCATCAGTAAGAGTAATACCCCTTCCCCAATCGCAGCATAGAGGCGTTATTTTAAAACACAGAATCCCTTTGGGTAGCAATAGGAGATAATGAAAATTTCCGAACGTAAACAACAACATCTCCTTAGCTACTAATGAAATGCTACCTAGCAATGCCTATAATCGTATTTTCATTAAGGCAATAAGTTCGTTAGATGCCCACCCGTGATCCTACTTGTTGTGTGCTATATTTATGGTAGGTATAAGAAAAACAACGAATGTACACAAATATCATGTTTTGCCAGACTTTGAATACATTTCACATTGGGAATTTACCTAGACATTAATCCCTTTTAAAAGGATTTTGATATATCAACAATATTCAGAATCTAAGCTCTCGACATGGCTTTCATAGAAAACTAAGCTCCACTAGATTTAGTTGCGTTGCTTTTATTTACATTACCGAAGAGATTTGTTTTTTCAAGCGCGCCATTAATTGAATTATCAGCAGTCTTAATACCTTGAAAGCAAAAATATAATAATGTCTATTAAGCATAAAAGCATAAAGCCCTGCATGAAGTATAAACGCACTCAAAAATACACAAGAGAAATAAATTCTTGTAGACTATCTGACTATTGATAGACAGATTCTACTTATTATGCATCATCGAGGCATGAAGCCCTGCACGAAGACTAACAAGAACTGAAGCATAACAAGGGGCCCTCTACCTCTAAACACACAAAGACAAAAGCATTGATTGCTCTGCATAATTGCACAGCAGGCATTTGATTGGCCAAATGCATAGCATTTGATTGACAGATGCAGGAATTTATTGAAAAAAGCACACTTGCACTTAAAGTTTAGGCATATGTCGCTAACCTGATTGGCTAATACATACAATATAACTCGCTCTATTCTATTGTTTAGTATAAAACACAGGATCGAGGCTGAATTTTTACGGCAATAAAAATTCACGAAGCAGAAATAAAAAGTCACAACACAATGCAACTCCACTCCAAAATTGTTTGCTGTATGTATTAACAAACCGCTACCGCGACATATGTCCTTTAAAAGTATACTGAAGCATATAAAGGGTACTCCAAAGCACTCAAATACAGGGTGTCTCAGAAAAATTGGTCGACGTTTGATTAAGAATTAAAAAATAAGGATATAATGAAAGGGCTCCATGGAAAGCCAATCCTTTCATAAGATCTTAAATTAATTTTAGACACCAGAATCTTGCAAATCCACTGAATATTCACGGAGCTACAAGCTCTTGAAGTTCAAGTTAGTGCGAAAGCTGAAACCAGAGGCCTCTCCATAGCATTTGTAGTGAATGTAGCATGGGACTGTCGTTTGTTTTGTTTCTCGTTTATTTCAGAGCAAACCAAATAGGATTTAGAAAGGATTTTCGATAACCAAACTTTCTCGAAAATTAATTCAAGCGTATGGATGCTTTAAGGAATTCTGTTGAACAAAGTTTGAAAAAGCAAATTTTGACAATTGTTACAAGAATTACAATACTTTCGAAATCCTATTTGGTTCGATTATATATTAACGAGAGGTAATGCCATTGGATAACCTTCCTTTACCTCGATTTTGGAGCTTTTTGCATAAGAAGTCGCTTTGGGGTCTCTGGTTTCAACTTTCGCATAAACTCGATCTTTAAAAGCTCATAACTCAGTGAACCTTAGCACTATTGCACAACGGGCATTTAATTGGCTAGCTGCATAGCAATTGTTTGACAGATGCGGGAGTTCATTGCAAAAAACCCTACTTGACATGAAGCTTAAACGGAGCTGAAGCATTAGTAAAAACGCACTTGAAACCACACAAAGACAAAAGAATTCCAGTGGATTATCGCACAACAGGCATTGTAGAGAATTGATTGGCTAACTAGCAAGCATTTGATTGACAGATGCGGGAGGTAATTGCACAATTTTGAAGCATATAACACACAACATTCCTTGTGGATGACTGCAAAACACAAAACAGGCATTTGATTGGTTAACTAGCTGGCTATTGCTTTTGAAGTTATGATAAATCGGCGAGTTCCTGACCGATTTTCACGGGGCTGGCATCAAAGTCTAAGTTGAAGCCTCTGGATTACATTTATTGACAAATGTTTTCGATAATAGTTTTTAAATTTACTGTGCAGCAACGCAAACGAGGGTATTTTTTCTGAGATACCCGGTACCCTGTTAGAAACCCATCTTTTGGAGTACAGTAAAAACCCGCATATAAGAACCTACCTTTTTCAAAACCAAGCTGTTTTGGTTCTTATGTGAAGGATAACATTCATGAAAGCAGGCTGTAAGGTTCTTAAATAAGGTTCTTAATTTTCTCAAAAATGTTTTTTAGGATGGAACATCAGTAATGCAGTAGTGGTACAATCAGACTTGTTTAGGCCAATTAGATGACTGAGCATTATCAGTATTGAAATATTTCATTTACATGATAATACTAGATTAATATTTTGGATGGTCACATCTGAAAACTATATCAATGCATTTGTTCTTCAAAATAAGAACCCAATACCAAAATCAGGGTGAATAGGCTCTTACATAAAGGAGTAAATATTGCTGATTTCAGGCTGATGGGTTCTTATGCGAGGAAGGTTCTTATATGCGGGCTTTCACTGTATATGTTTTGCAGAGCCTACAGTTACATTTATCACCATTCAAAATGAATTGCACAAAGCTGAATACGAATGTGAATGAGATTTGAAACATATACAATAAGACAATCCAAAACCGTTGAAGACAATCAGTCAATCCGTCAATCAACCTATCAATCAATCAATCAATCAATCAATCAATCAATACCGTTATTACCTTAAAAGATCTATTAAACATACAGCCCACCGTGGAGCTTAAAGAGAACTGGAGTGTGTAAAGAGGCAATGCAAAACAAGTAATGGCAACGGAATTCTTTTGATAATTGCACAGCAGGTATTTGATTGGCTATGGGTAGCTTTTGATTGATAGAAATGAACACTGAGATGGCACTCAGAAATACACAAGGACAAAAGAATTCCTTTGGGTCATTTCACGACATGTATTACAGAGAATTGATTGGCTAACTCGCTCAGAGCTGATTGACAGAAAGCGGAGTTTAGTTGCCTTTAGGCTGCGTTTCGTGTTAATGGAACTCGAATCGACAAAAGGCCCATACAGCAGAAGCTGGTTGAAGTTGAAGAACAGTTATTGGAAACAGAACTGAAAAAAGTTGCCATCATTTGCACATCAAATTTCATAACATTTCATGCTAAAAGGAAAGAAAACTAGGAGAGGAATGCCCGAAAGACAGAGTCACTATTGTGTAAAATTGTGAATCAGTCTTTCTAACTACACGACGATATGCTTAGGCAATAAGATATTTAGTCCAAATTTTTTAGTGATTGCTGCGACCTGCGAGGCTCAAGTGTCAGAAAATTTGATTAAAGGAAGTCTGTCACGCATCTGATTGGGTGATCAGGACAATACAAAGAATAGGATAACCGAATGGCTGCTGATCCTAATCACTTTCTTCGGCCGTAGAAAGTCATACAGATCAGCCCTCCCTTGTTCACAATGCACAGATTCACAAAGACATTACTACAGCCAATCAGATACGCAACAGACTGCCTTTAAGTGTTACAGGCCTCAGAAAACTGAGATGATTCATTTTCGTAAAACTGCTCGACATTTGAGAACAAAGTAGTCAATTTCGGTCAAATAAATTCCAGAATCCAAGTTTGAATTTTAGCTACGCAACGTTCGATTGTATCCGCGGAACAATTACAAAGCTACATGCTCAAAACCTCCGAACATGTTTACAGGTGGAAGAAAAACAATCTTTTCATGCAAGAAATATGTTCTAACTTAAGATTAGGCCTATTCCTAACCAGTCCTGACAATTCTAATAAAAAGGTTCTAAGCTACATGAAAAATGTTTAAATCATGTAAAAACTTAGCACCCATAATGAGAAAATTCTTTGCTGTATACTTCATGAGAACAAACTGCAATCACAAATTGTGAACTGTACAGCGCTATTGTATGAAATATGATAGAGCTAGTGAGGCGTGGGAAGAGATTAAAAATGTCCAAAATAGGTCTCTGGTCTTACTAATAACTTATTCAACCTGTTTCAGCCACATTCCAATCCTACTACAGACAGCATGGCGCAAAGCCAGGCTTCCCACGGCGCTCCCTGTTCCCAACCATAGCCACACACCTCTCTATTCATGCTGGGAGGGCAAGTCTTCTAGAATAATTTGTTTCAAGGGACCTTCACAGGTTACATTAATTGTAAGTACCGCATTTGCCAAAGAACGTCCCAATATTTGAATAGCGATAGATAGTTAGAAAATTTATTCTAACACTTCCAAAATAGTTTAATTTAGCTAGTGACATTTTGATTCTTACTTCAGGTTAAGAACAGCCTGAGTTTTCAAATGCTGAAGTTGGTTAACGCAGCGTACAAAAAATTGACGTTTCCCAAAAATTATTTTTTGGGATACATAATGAATTTAGCAAAGAAGAGTCCAAACTCTTTGAGTTACGTGCTCCTAAAGATATTTCATGAGAACATATGGACAATTTCTAGGCAAATCTGGTACACTTCTAGGCCCCTTTCCTTGTTTGGGATCTCTGAAAATAGGCTCCTCTTAGAATCTTCTCCGGAGCATCTCAGATTAAAAAGTCGAAGTCCAAAGATATACCAGAGGAACAGGATGATTGGCAACTGTCAAACCTGTCACAGATTTCCTTTGAAAGACTGTAGCATATCAAATCAGCAGCTTCATATCACATGTTTGCTTTCTTCTTTTAATATGCATACGAGAAACTAATTAGAAATTAGCAGGCACCATTAAGCAAACTGAAGCCTACCCGAGAGTAAATATTGTTCTAGGGATCATTTGCAGTTATATGTTAGTTCTGGTTTCCTCAGGTACAAAGTGTCAACAGGTTCAGTGGTCTGTATTCTGTAAAGATTTAGACTAGTCATATGGTGTTTGCTTTAAAAACTATTTTCGTTTGGAACCAAGGGCGGTCTGCGGAATCAAACTCTAGGCCATAAAAATAGGACAAAAGGTGACGTTTACAGAGCTGTGAAGACAATAAATGCTATGGAAAGCTGAAGGGCATTGCCAGTAAGGTATAAACAATGTCTCGTAGATAACAAGCACGGATACATGGTAGCAAATGTGGCCTAAAAATCTGTATATGCTCGCCAATCGGGCCTAAATAATTATTTTAACTGTGCATTTCACATCGTTGGAACCAATGGTTGTGAGCACAGCATAGAAGAATCAAAGGACCTTGGAGGTGACTCACGATCATTTCTTACTTTCTAACTTACCCTTTCTTTTAAAAAGGTCTATCAGATTAATTTCTACAATTTTCCAAGTCTTTCTTACTCACCCGGTATAACTAAGGGAATTTTTTCAAAATTTAAGAAGAAATTGTCCGATCTATAAGAAAAAGCCAGTCCAATAGACAATAACGCTAAAGATGGCGGTTCCAAAGACTCTGTTGTGTTTTGCTGCAATGCATGCTGGTAAAAAGCTCCCTGACGACCACCTAACGACATACAAATTTTGGTCTGCCGTTTCGACTAGCTAGCTCGAATTCGAATTGACCTTGAATTCGAATGCAGCATGGTTCGAAAGGAAACATTTCCAAAGCAGAAAAAGTAAAGTTTTGATTCGAATTGAAGTTTTAATTAAAGATTCACGTTCGAATTACAAATTTTCCAATTTGTCTACATTGATTAATTGTTCCGAACATTACCACAGCTAGCTATTCGAAATGGCAGACCAAAATTTTTATGTCGTTAGGTGGTCGTCAGGGAGCTTTTTACTAGCATGGTTTGCGCGGCCGCCATCTTTAGCGTTATTGTCCATTATATTTTAAACCACTGCCCACAGACATAGTAAATTTGCCGTACTCCAATTTTCTATCCTTCTACTACTATCAGATTTCTCTATTCCATGCAGCCATTTTGACCTCCTTCGTTCCATTGTCTTAATTCGAAGCTTACCAGAGTATCTGACACAATCTTGCTCTGAAATTATCCTTCAATAATCTATCCATAGCTCTTCCATTTGAAATTTGATCCATAAAGTCATATGTTTTGGCTTAACAAAATCCCTCTTCAGTGTTTAATAGACCACATACCATCTTGTTGCAATGGTTCTTTTATCTTGTAAATAGGCTGGCAGAAGATTTCTTATGTCAGAATTTTATTAGCCCATTTATTTCAAATATCAATGTTGAATCCGATTCAAACCAACTCCTTCACTCTTTAAATATATAGTTTTGACATCGGTGTGTTGGTCATTATTGAATATTTTCTCACGAGGGACTAACATCGGTGTGAATTGTGATTTAAACACCACGCGCGCCAGAAAAAAGTTCCTACTTATTTTTGAAAAGTCATCATAAATCGTAAACAAGGCCGATTTTGAAGACATATTATCTAATCTCTAGCCACAATCCTAAATCATACTTTTCAATTTTCATTAGAGTTTTTGGCGCACCATTTTCCGAGGGATAATCGATTTTAAAAAAATCTTTGGTTCGGAACGGCCTAAATTTATCAATTTAAATGTTTCTGTATTGATAAAAATATTTCTCAATTTGTGCAAGCATCGAACGACCACTTGTGCAACAAATCATAAGTAATCCAATTTTGAAGCCATTTTGAAGAGTTTTGTGAGAGATATCAGTGTCCTATTTTAGTTCAGTCCTTGGAAAATTTGATAGGTGGTTTTCGGTCCATATAGGCTGGTTCCAGCTTAAGAATTTTAAAGAAAAATAGCTTATATCTCCGGAAGTGGCACGCCGAAAAATCAACAACAAACTTAACCAAGTACAATAGAGTATTACGCTAAAGATGGCGGCGATGGAACTTTTTACCAAAATGCATTGCGATCCAACAGACCTTTTAGCTATTCTACAAAAGAGTCTGGATCGAACGAAATTTTTATACATTTCGTCGACATCTGAAGAATTTTCGAATGTGCACAACAGTGATAGAAGCTGTAACGCCACTCAATCGAACGTTTTGTACGAAAATGTCGCTCGATCCAGACTCGTTTGTAGAATAGCTAAAAGGTCTAATTGCGAATCTTACGAATATAAAACTCAGTGCATCTCGGTAAATAGTTCCCTGACGCCATATTTAGCGTAATCGTGTATTTAGGCTGTTACAAAAATATCAAGCAATCAATCTTCGAAATCGACCCAGTGTATGATTTATTGTGGCCTATTGCAAATGGAAACTTTNAAATTTATCAATTTAAATGTTTCTGTATTGATAAAAATATTTCTCAATTTGTGCAAGCATCGAACGACCACTTGTGCAACAAATCATAAGTAATCCAATTTTGAAGCCATTTTGAAGAGTTTTGTGAGAGATATCAGTGTCCTATTTTAGTTCAGTCCTTGGAAAATTTGATAGGTGGTTTTCGGTCCATATAGGCTGGTTCCAGCTTAAGAATTTTAAAGAAAAATAGCTTATATCTCCGGAAGTGGCACGCCGAAAAATCAACAACAAACTTAACCAAGTACAATAGAGTATTACGCTAAAGATGGCGGCGATGGAACTTTTTACCAAAATGCATTGCGATCCAACAGACCTTTTAGCTATTCTACAAAAGAGTCTGGATCGAACGAAATTTTTATACATTTCGTCGACATCTGAAGAATTTTCGAATGTGCACAACAGTGATAGAAGCTGTAACGCCACTCAATCGAACGTTTTGTACGAAAATGTCGCTCGATCCAGACTCGTTTGTAGAATAGCTAAAAGGTCTAATTGCGAATCTTACGAATATAAAACTCAGTGCATCTCGGTAAATAGTTCCCTGACGCCATATTTAGCGTAATCGTGTATTTAGGCTGTTACAAAAATATCAAGCAATCAATCTTCGAAATCGACCCAGTGTATGATTTATTGTGGCCTATTGCAAATGGAAACTTTTTCTGCCGCACCAGATACATTGGGACTACTTTGCATTTATGAAATAAGACTATTTTGAGTTCAAAAGAGTTAAAACCTCAGTAAGACTATATGACGTACAAGTATAAACATGGGCGTTAAGAAACGCGGTAGTTATTCCTACAAAATCTTTTTTCTCCTGTGTCCCTATGCCCATTCCTCCCTGTGTCCCTATGCTCGTGAAGGTTGTTGTTGTTGCGTCACAGGGAAACAAGGAAAACCAGGCACAAAAACAAGAACCTTCACGGGCATAAGAACACAAGGAGGAATGGGCATAGGGACACAGGGAGAAACAAGAGGAATATTGTATGAATAACTACCGCGTTTCTTAACGCCCATGTATAAACCATAAACCTTTCGTATTGCCTTATCTCTCTAGAATTCCACAATACGTGATCAAGAGCGTGGAAAATATTTTAGGTACACCCCTTGGAAGCTTACCAAACCAATGAGTTTCGGAACGTCAGTTTTGGGAGAAAGTTAAAAATCAGAACCACAGTATCTGTATTGTTATTACGAAGTTAAAATGAGGTTCATGGCTTTGGAGAAAAGTGGCGCAAATCAAGACCACTTTTCGTAGATGTCAAGTCAATCACATATTTACTGTTTACGTTGCTGCATACACTCATAAGAAACTGTAGGAGCCTCTTCGAGAAAATCAAAAACTCTACTGGAAGCATTCAGAGGTCAAATCGAAGTTAAGAAACTTCTTAAATTTCGGTTTTAAGTTGAAAGTGTATTAATAACCCAAATAATACTAAAAAGTATAATTTCTGTTTATGACTTGGGTCTTTCTTGCAATTCTTGGCTCAAAAATCATTCCTCGATCTATTTTGATCAATTGTGAAATTCAATTTTATGAAAAATAAGGCAGTCTGAAAGAAACTTTTACCATAAGAATTGGGCCCAAAATTAAGAAACCCTACCACAAAGCCCAGATCCAAGTTTCTTATAAATCAAAATGAGTCTCCCTTTCTAGAGATGCTTTGCTGGGAGGTACTTGTTGAAAAATTTCCTGAAATTTGCCAAATTTTCAGACTTAGAATGATAACATTTGGACCTGTCATGTTCTAAAAACTTAGAAATGCAACGATTACATTTTGCATGTAAGGGTCCAAAATTGGTATTTTATTTTCCTCCCTAAAAGACAGTCATGCTCGCTGTCATCGTTGTGAACTGAAAATTGGGCAAAACCTATTTGACATCTTAGATTCTAAGTTCGATTTTGTGAAATAAATTCTAACTTCTAAGCTACAGCCTTTCCGAAATAAAACGATACGTAATTTGGGGATCGTCCGAATTGATCGGTGGTTGTTTTTAGCCGAATTCTACCGAATGTAAATTTTATCTGCAATTTAAGTATTTGGACACTGCAATTTTGGAAAATCAGCTATTTAGCAAATGAATATCGGCTGAAAGGATCCTGGATATTTAATCGAAACATTCCGTACTTCATATTTATTATTTTCGGCATAAAGTCAGCATAAAGTCAGCTTTAAATTTTCGGCATAAAGTCAGCAAGTGCCGATATTTAAGCAGTTTTATTGGCTGTTTTTTCCACAACTTGCTGTTATCTATATCAACTTGCTGTTATCGAGGTTCAATATGCCAATAATTAACCGATCAGTTCGGATCAGGGGCGCACATTCAAATTTTGTTTGGGGGGGTGTAGCCATACTCTGGACCGAAAATTTTGTCGGACCGACTGCGCGTATATAGAATGTGTTGTGCTAAATAGCGACAGCGGCGTAGCCAGGGCAAATTCACTGGAAGGTGTTAGAACGAGGGGGTCTGGGGGCGAAGCCCCAGGAAAATCTTTGAGGATACGCCCTCTACATTGGCTTAGAACACCTCTCCCGATTCCATGTTTACCTGTGGTTCCATTTTTCACCATTTGGTAACAGTTTTTTGTAAATTAGCATCCCCAGGAAAATTTTTGGGTAAGCATCATTTTCTTTGGCTTAAAATGCGTATCTCGATCCCATGTTTACCGTTGCCAAATCGGAAAATTGGTACTTTTCTAACAGTTTTCTATGAATCGCTGTTTATGAAAGTAAAACTTCTGGGAAAATTTTGCGCAAACACCTTTTACTTTGTCTTAGAACGCTTCTCACAATCCAATGCTTGCTTGTAGCAAAATTGAAGCCTTGGCAATTCTGTAATACTTCGTCTAGGAAAATTTTTAAAAATGCCAACCTTTACTTTGGCTTAGAACGACTCTCCAATCACTTTGCAGCATTTGTCAGTAAAATTCTTACCCTACCCATACCCAACTAATTTCTCCTCATTTTTGAAAGAATCTCGAAGATCATCTTTTGACGAGAGTGGGGGGAGCAAATGCCTCCCATCTAACTCGTGGCCACGCCCCACTGACTAGGGAAAGATCCTTTTCTTTTGTTTCATTCTTTACAAATTTCAAATCGAACTGTCGTCGTGGACCAATCTTTTTCAATTCGAAAGAGTTCTGGAGTCATCTTTGACTAATACTTTTTGCACACCAGTTGTTGACAAGATAGTGGCTTCGCTTCGACAAATGAATGAAACCTTTAAATACTGCTGTCAATCAGAATGTTCTAACAAGCAATAAGTGAAATTGGAAGATATTTCGTTCAAAATTTCGGCGTGAAAACTGAAAATCGCCCTNCATTCTGGGACAGCAACGGCGTACAAAGCCACATGGTTAGCAGAGGGTCTTTAATGGGAAAAAATTATTTAGGAAACTATTTATTTTAGTCAAGGAAATCCTTAGCGTATTTTTACTTTATTTTCACTTGTTTCCTGTATCGTATTACTTGGAAGGGTAATGGAGTAATTTCTAAACATTGGAAAGGCTTCAAAAAACCGTGTTTAAGAAACTCTGAATACTCAAAATATGATAATTTTAAGAAACTTTCAGTACTGGCTCAAATTATTAGTTTCTTATAAAAAGAATGCCTGTACACCAGAAAAATGAAAATTAATCGAGAGAGCTAAAAATATTAATCCGATATTTCAATAAATTTCAGTTTTTTGGGCACTTTCGTAACGAATAATTAGATGATCTTATGGTCCCACCGCTTTTTGCGGATTCGTGAGAGAATTAGTGCCCAGGTGAAATATTTTGACATTTTGCCACAACATAATGACGCATTTTGCTATTTGTTTATTTTGATTTAGGGCGTATGCAAAAATTTTCTGAATTTCCATAAGAAAAGAACCCAGTATGCAACATTCCACAAATCTACGGGATTTTGATAATCCCCTTTTCGTTATTTATTTAGCCAAGTCACGAGATGTAGCTCTTTCAATATGCCCTTGTCGTTTTATTCAATTTTTGTATGTTTTTATCAAGAATTCAATCAAATAAAACCGCTTGTGTAACTCATTATCTGTAACCTTTTCTCCTTTGATAAGCAAATAGTTTCGTGTGCTTAAACGGCTAAGCTCTTATAAGTCAAAACATTCATTGATTGTTCTTTTATCATACGAATGCAGGCCTCGTTTTGAAGTTGTGAACTGAGTATGTCATATGTCAGCATTTTAAAGGGAATCTAAGCATATAAAAGCCTTGGATAAAAATAGCCGTGCAAAGACAATAGTATGTGACACGTGCCGAACCATATTTGGGTAAATGATCTACATCAACAGGAAATACTGATATCTGATAGGCTAGAATTTGACCGCAACTGGCTTGAGCCACTTTTATATGCTTGCATTCCCTTTAAGTACTTGCTGTAAAGCAAATGGATCTTTGTATTCAGACTCTTAGATGTTGCTTCCAAGCCAAGTATAAAATTATTCAAATTCGATTAGAAACGCTAAAAACATTTGTCAGACTTCGATCAGAAAATGAGGGTTCATATTTACTTGTTTTTACATGAAACGAAGTGACGGCGGCGTGGCGAGTGTACCATATCGAACTAAAATATATCATTGATTTCAGAGCTACTTGCTGCAAATTTTGCTCATCGGGGTCGTGCAGGAATGAAGCAAGAGGCAAGCTGCCTGTGGCGCTCATAATTGAAAGTAGCCAATTAGAACGCCGTTTTGAGCTTTAGGCTTTGGCGCCAAACCACAATCGCATCAAGGAGAAAGGACTAATGTTCTCGTACACTTTCCAAGGTTCCAAGGAAAATATTAAGAGAGACAAGCATTACTTATCTGTAAGATTCACATGGGTGTGTGCAGTGTGTGTGAGGTATTATCGTCTGGGATCGTCTGGGATCGTCTGAGAACCGGCCTAACGGTCTCTTTGCAAAAGTATGATTGAGTGGCGGACATCACCAAATATCCAATAAATGCTTCTAAACTTAGATAGAGCTGTATTAACAAAAGAACTGGTTGAGAAACAACAGATTAGAGAAAGATCAAGTGGATAAAATGATCATTAAAATCAGATTTATTAAGATTATGAATCATGGCCCAGTAGGCATCAAATTTAAGAGCATAGAAGGGAGAAGCCGAAGAGAGAAAAACCGGATTTCTCTCACTAATTCTAACGGTTTCTCATTTCTTGCGACTAAAACGTTAAGGTATGCAAAGGAATTTAGGTGACTTGATACGAGATCTCGGTTTATCTCAAGAAAATTTTATGTAATCTCTTTTAAACAGCCTTTGATCCCTATCACGTATTTCTGATGGTCTCCTTTTTCCCTGTACCGTTCTTGCCTCAGTCAGGTTCCTGACGTCATTTTCGAGTAAGGGGACTGGGCTTCAGGGAAGAGGTTTCAAATTATGGTCGATATTTCTTGCTAGAGCTCCTTTACAGAAAAAATTATCGATGACTGGGAACCAGCCCGTTCTTGCCTAATAAGGCCTCTTCGGGGGAGAAAATTACGTACAGTGTAAAGATACACCTTGAAGGAAATTATGTCTTATCTAGGCCTAACCCAATTTTCTATTATTGTGACTTGGTTAGAGATGTGCCTGGGCATGATCCGAATATCGTTAAAGCTATGTGAACTAGGGTCATTGCTATCTGATTGAAACTTTCCAATTGCATTTCGTTTGCAAGCCCAGGGCAGCATAAGTTGTCAAGAACTCTCCATAAAGGAAAGAGTTCCAAACGGAGTCTTCAAACCCTGTGTTCATGTGTCAAGTAGAAATACCTTTGACCCCAAAAATTGCCGCATTTTGACCAATAAAAAAAATAAAAATTTTTGACAATGCACGTTTTTTCTTGCAAACAAACAGGGGCGAAAATCGTGGGGGGGTGTGGAGGGGTGTGACACCCCCCCAATCTCAAATATAGTGGATTTCGCAGGGCAATTGAAGATCTCGCAGGGCAACGAGAAAAAATTTTATAATAAGACAAATATGAAGGGAGTCGACCACTCTTTCAAATGCAACTTGTGGATTTCGTTAAGAAATTTTGAAATTTTATGTTTCCATACAGCCAAACTCGCATAAATCCGATCGCTTCTGACCAAGAAAAACAATCCGACTTGCACGAACTCCGATTTATGCGAACTAATTTGAAAAGACAAATGCGGATGGGACTTTCAAGTCTCTTCATTTTTTTCCGACTTATGCAAATATCCAAATTATGTGAACCCGATTTGCGAGTATGACTGTGTTATCTACATTAAATGTAATAATTCCACGAGATTACGAAATTCTTAACTTCATAACATAAAAGATTAAAGCGGGGCATTCCTTTCAGGCCCTTGCCCGTAATCCAAAAGACGCTCCGTGNCATTGCTATCTGATTGAAACTTTCCAATTGCATTTCGTTTGCAAGCCCAGGGCAGCATAAGTTGTCAAGAACTCTCCATAAAGGAAAGAGTTCCAAACGGAGTCTTCAAACCCTGTGTTCATGTGTCAAGTAGAAATACCTTTGAACCCTAAAATTGCCGCATTTTGACCAATAAAAAAAATAAAAATTTTTGACAATGCACGTTTTTTCTTGCAAACAAAGTTATAGTGTCTGGAATAAAAAACAACGATAGGCCTTCGAGCAAGTCCTACATTTATTTTTGGCCTACGAGGCGTACCGCAGGAGCTCGTTCAATAAAGAGGTCAATATAATCAGAAGATGGGCCTTTGAAGAAATTCGTATATGGAGACTCGGTAATTATACTGCGGCCGACCTATTTCACCTCAACCTTGATTTAAGAGTTAGAGCGACTCGCCGCAGCACATCGAACTTCAAAAGTCTTGACGCAAAACAAGGCCGTATTTACTACTGGGCACTATGGACCATTGCCTGGTATAGTTACTAGACTTATGACCTTGAGTCCCTTGTTTCCCAGCGTTCTTTAATTCGTTGATGTGATTTCGGTCAATAGGGACTCATAACATTACTATGAAATTTCGGGCACACTTATTCAAAATGGCCTAAACTTGAGGGAGTTTTCGTACACCAACGTCGTGCCAGAAAACCGCTTCAAATTCTGGCTTAAAGAGCTTGAACATTGAAAAATAAACTGTTAATACAAATACGTTTCCCTGACCTCACTCATAGTAATGTTATGAGTCCCCATTGACCGAAGTGACATTAGAAAAATCAAAGAACGCAGGGAAACAAGGGACTAAATGTCTTAAGTCTACGGTATAGCCTGCGTGAAGAATCCAGTGGAGTTTACCTCAGTTGAGTTTAGTTGGATTGAAATTTCCTTGTCTGGCTAGGGCGCCTATTGCATTCTGGGACACAAAACCTGGAAAGTTATTCCTTTTCATTAAATGTGATCAACTTAGGACGATATTAATGTGGCCTAAATGAGTGATACTTTAACATTGATCGTTCTCAGCCTTCGAGTAATAGTGATGGAGCAAGTTTTGCTTACCTCAAGTATTGTGCAAGTGGATTGTCTTTTCTTTGCTTCTCCCTCTGTTTCTGCTCAATATAAAACCGTTTGCAGGCCAACTCAAAGCAAAGTAACTGTTCGTTCAAAGTCAATAAGAACGTCAAACATCTTAATGGCGGCTTTGAACGAACAGCTACTTTACTTCGAGGTGGTCTGCAAAAGGTTTTATATTGAGAAGAAACAGAGGTAGAAGCAAAGAAAAGACAATCCACCTGCACAACACTTGCATAGGAAAGCAAAACTTGCTCCATCACTATTACTCGAGGCTGAAGACGATCAATGTTAAAGCACTATTTATTTAGGCCATCTTTATATCGTCCTAAGGCCCTTGATGTCATCTGTAACTTTGAATCTTTCGCTTATAAATGAATCTGCATTCGTTTTGATGTATGGAACCTGAAGTTTACATGAACGCAAACAAATATAAAAAACAGGCGAGATGAAAGATGAACGATGAAAAATGAAAGATGAAAGAAAGAAAAATGAAAGATTCTTGATTAAAGATGAAGAAACATTTCAAGGGTTATATTGGCCATTATCTTGGTTCTCGCTGTAGCTGCATTGGATTGAAGTAAAACTTCCTGTAACTCAGAAAGAATGCAGTACCTATCCAGACTTTAGCCACCGTTCTGCACAGACATCTTTGTTTTTTGCTGAAAGAACGCGAAAGTTTTAGTTCCCAGATAACACAAATATTTTCTAATGTGAATATAACGCGAAAAGGCAATAGGCTTTTCCCATAATTATGTCATCACCACGCGGCGCACGTTGCATTGTGGTACAGAAAGTGAGCTGATACGGGCTGATACGGAAAAGAAAATTTGTCTTAGACGGTGCTTTCAAAGTCAGTCCTGGTGCCAAGAGGAAACAAAGGGAATTCATCCAGAAACGATCCGCCCAACACTTAAATGAACAGTAGTCAGTTGTATCATACTTGCGACGTTGCTCATATGGCTCAGGCAGAAAGCGCCTACTGCCTACGGCATAACAGCAAAGGGGACAATTGATGGAGACTGTTCTAAAATACAAAGGAGTGAAGTCATGGCAGCTACATTCTGTTTCCACTACCACCTTGATTCAATGGTTCAATTGTTTGTTACCATCTAAATTCGATGTGGTCATGTTTGTAAGAGAGGAGGAGGTGCAAACAAGAGAAAGACTGTTTATTATTCTTGTTTCCTCACTCTGTATTTCTCAAACCAACAGCAGCAGCAACAACAACAACAACAACAACAACAACGAACTAAAATTGTAGCAAAAATAGGCATATGATGAAGCTGTGAAGGGATTCGTGAAGATAAGCAAAGACAAAAGACAATTCGCGATTCATGAAGCTTTCAGATAACTAGAAACTCAACGTTTGCTAGCATACTACTATGCAAACAATCATCGTTACAAACATTGGAAGATTCTGCACGGAGCCACAATCTCAAGCAAGGAGCCTTTCTCAAGCAGACCTAGCCTCTCGCTCGATGTCTCAACCCCTTCTTGACAATCCTCAACATTCGTTGATACCACACCACATATTCTCATTACAATCTCAATCTCAATCTGAGCCAAAATATGATGATCATTATCCAAACAAATCAGATAAGAAAATGGAACAGTTGGGGTTGGAACCAATCAAACAAAGTTATAAAAACCATAACATTGCATTTCTCTGAATTTCTTAATTAAATCTCGGGATTCCAAGCCTCAAGTATATAACCCCTATTGAGAACTACATCGGTAATTCATTAATGCATTTTGCAACATAGAATTACTTTGACCAATCTAATAATAATTCCATGAAAATAATTAGACATTAAACAAAGTACTCTGTGATTCATTTTAAACAACACAGTGTAGCAACTTCGATATTGTTCCAACTCATTCAAACATGGAGACATCTGCACAACCTCTTTTCAAGCTTACCCCGCCAACCCTACCTGCGTTTTATGTGGAATCGATTCTCTGAGACCAATCTAATAAAAAATTATGAAAAGAATCAGGCAAGAGTGTAATGACTAAGTTTGACAAATCCTATTAGGGAGTGAAACATTATTACACTTATTAGTTCTTGACCAATCGAATTTGCTGACGCGATACTATCTTAGACTATGAATGACACGACACTGTTAACTACAATCTTAGTTGAAACTACTAATTTTTGGGAAAGTTTTGAACCTAAGATCCTTAAACCACATAACGTTAACATTTTCATCCTTCGAAAAGTTCGCTCTATTTCGTTATCATAACTCCTTTCCCATTTCAAATTATTTATTTTCTACCAAACGCTGCAAGATCCTGCCCAGCAATTGTCGAATTTGGGGAAGAGGGTATTTATTGTCTTTGTAAGAAGGTATGTTACTGTACGGTCTGTTATTGGCTCATGGTATCGATGGTGCCAGAGTCTTAGCCACTGTGGAGGAGAAATCATAATAGGGAATGGCAAAGGGATCTTCTTTTCCCTGAGATACTCTGATATCAAGAGCATCTCGTCGACTTACTTCTTGAATAGTGTAGCTCAGATAGTAAATCTACAGTAGGTAATTATGAGTTTCTACAACCGTTCCAATAACGTTGGAGGCAAAAGTCATCTCTCAAATCTGTGCGAAGATGCGCTTTTGCTGGACAAATTGAAAAAGAGGCTGCAGATTACTGGTGACCCAAAAAACTTCACTAGGTTGCCTTGCTTCTACGCAGCGATGCTAGTCGTTAAATTTGATATGAGAAGTATCGCTGCGCAGGAACTGACCGCTACAGAGGCGCTAGGGACAGTACAGTTGTAATGTAATCTGATTTGAGTAATGCAAGAGTTTAGCCCATTTCACATTATCAAGGTTGAAAACGAATTTTGCCTTCTTAAGGCTGATTTCCAGTCAGTGGAATTTTCCGAGCGGGCGGACTTTTAAACCATGCGTAGTTAGACACCGCAGTTGTACTTACATTGCCTTCATGATAAGAGTGATTCTGTTTCCTATTCTTGTGTCAGCCGCCATTTTGAAAGTTCTGTTGTTTAGATAAAAAAATTCCTCCGCAGAAGCATATTAGTTGCGGCGCTCCTCCATAAAAGCACACATGCAGTGTCTAACTTCCCATGTTTAAACAATCAAAAGTCATTCAACCTTAAATTTCTATTCAATTGCGAAGCGATATTTTTTGTCGTAAACAAAAGAATTTCCGCCCGCTCGGAAAATTCCACTGACTGGAAACTGGGCTTTAGGGTTGGTTGCGTTAATCACCAGGATCGGTTTATAAAGGCGTTTATTAAGGTTTCGGTATAGTCAAGGGGCTTATATCGAAGGGAGTGCTGGAGGCGGCGTGGACGTTAAGTAATGAAATTTATCGAAAAATCAGATGCTTTGCTTTCTCAATGGTTTTAGTCTTCTACGAAAGCGATGCGGAGTTGTGGTGTAATCTACCCACTATTTCCGTCTGTTCTATTTCAGCATTAAAGACCCATTGCTGACCATGATCCTTTGTGGCGCCAAAGTCAACTTTTGTATGATATGAAAGTCGTTTCTGGCCGAGGTTCTCTTTGTCTTGCTTTTCATTCGGCGCACAAAGGATCATGGTTGACAATTGGCCTTTAAATCGTCTGATGCTAACAAAGCCAGTCTCTTTCAATGGCACCTTTGTCATGACCAGTGTCAGAAGAAAACTGCAAAAAGCACCACTGTTCAGGGATCTTTTCAAGTTTCCCTATTTGAAGATGTTATAGAAATTCTCATTCCTTTAGCTGTCCGTTAGGCCTACCAGGACATTAACGTAACAACGCATTAAAAATAAAAACTTTTGTTCATCGCGATGAAAAGTTATCGCTATCGCTTTAATTACGATAACCGCTCTGTGGAACTCTATAGAAACCAGGGTTTACCAAGGTTACTGCATGTCATGCCGTGAAAGAAGAAGTAAAATACAATTAACAAAATCAAACAAGGCCTGTTTTCGTGGGAGTTTCGACTAATCTATGAAATTTTTCCAACCGAATTCAATGAAGAGACGAATCACATCTAGACTTGCCTATAGGGCCTAAATTCCAGTGAAGCGAAGAAAATCCCAGCTAAATTCCAGCTAAATGCCAGCTAAATTCCAGCTCTTTTTAAAAATCAAGCGTCGGGAAGTCGCAAAGAACTGCTCTTTGATTCTCGCACCTCAGGGGCCTGAGTCAATCTTTCTTTTTTTACAAGATGTAACACCAGACTGGAGACAAGCTCAAATCACCTCATATTAAAGCTCATTGAGTCATGTTTTCAGTCAACTGAAAGCACAATTTTCAAAATATTAGAGGGCGTTCTAACTCCTACATGTCTTGGCAATGAGCCTGTGGGTACAACAAGGGGTCCTGTTCTTCGTCAAATTCATTTGTTAATCTGACAAACACCATGAAACGTTGCGACCAAAGAGACATCGTGACTCCTTCTTGCGATGGAGGAGTGACGGTGAAAATGCGAGGGGGAATTATGGCATATTGCCAGCAAATAGACTTATGAGAAGGTATGCGGAATAGATTCGATTAGACGCCCTCGGGGTTTATTTCTTTTGCATCAACCTGTTGTCCGTTGCTAGCAAATTGTTGACTCTTGGAATAAACGAATTGAGGTCTATGTGGTTGCTGTTCTCGTAAGGCCTCGTAAGTGCTCATTTTAGGCTTGCATGTTGCAACAATCCAAACAAATTACAAAAATATATCAAGAAGTTCATTAATATTAGCTTCAAGATGCACAAGCCGTCTTCATCTTCAAGGTCGAATCAACTGTCCTATTGATCAAAGATAACCTGGCTGAAGGAAACATTAGTTACTGAACGCAAGAGCCCAAAAGTCAAAGGGAAAAGACATATTACTAATGATCTAGTCTAAAATCAGAACAAAAGATGGCCACGCGCCACTCATTGTCCTATTGTTTGATCATCTATGAAGAACATCAAATACAATAGGCTGTTTTTAACTTAGGCCCGGGCCAGGTTTTGACTATGTCTATTCCTCTTAAAGGGAGCGTGACTTTGAATCCGCTAGATGCGCTAAAATTTGAATCCTGGGTACTAGAGCAAAGAATAGAAATAAAAACTACGAAAACAGTGCGAGAAAGTTCTTTCTGTCTTTCTTCGTGGAAACCAGTACGCAAATGGGTATAAAACTTGGAGCGCGAAAAATCTAGGAAGAGAAAATAAAAGAAGCGCGAAAATTAAAGAGAATGAAGGAGATTCCTCGGACATTCTGACGTGCGAATTAGAGAGCAAGAAGTCATGAATGGGTATAGAAAAGTGACGTCTTCTAAATGGAAGCAAATTTTATAAAAAGACTGCTTGAGGAGGATAAAGATTAGAAACCACAAAACAAGATGAGTAAAGAGAAAAATAATGGAACAAAAGGATACCAAAGACTTATGTGTTCAAATTGACTTTGTACTGACTCCAAGGTTAGCCGCAAAAGGTCATTGACGTAAAACTCGATAATCTTCCCGAATAGTGAGATGAGAAACGTTTAATGCGTCATTTCAAAGAAACACTGTAGCAAGTTTCGTCACAGAGAAAGTTTAACATGCCAAAGATTTTTCTCAGAATATGACGTTTGCATTTGCCACAGTTTCTATTCAACTTAATTCCTACTTATTCCTGGTCCCCGTATTTTTAGCTTGAAATGATACGTCGGTTGTTCAGAGTGTCACACAAACTTGTACCATATTAGGTCACAGAGGGAGCTTAAAATGCCAGAGATACGTATCAGAATATGACGTTTGCGCTTTGTCACAGTTTCAAGTCATGTTATTCCTAGTTGCGTTTTATTCCATTTGTTTCTAGTTCCTTGCTCAGAATACCATGTAAAGTGCTTCAAACGTCATTTCAACGTAGCGTCTTCCATTGTAAAAACATAAGAAGAAATTGCAAAAATTGCTTATCATAATTTGACATTTAACGTCACAGTTTCAGTTCGTTTTTATCCCCAGGGAGGTTTCATTTTATTCATTCTGCGCTGCTAGACACTGAACACTTAGAAGGCTCAACAAGTAATTTCCAATGAAGATTCTTAGAATGTTTCGTCACAAAAAACGCACTTGCGCAGGGATAAAATTTTGGCCCATCACCAATATAAGAAAATAAACGAACTGATATAGAAAAGTCAGTCTTTCCCAGCAATCTTAGGCTATGCTAGGCGACAAGACTTGGTCAATGTTGAATTTTTCTTGCATGTTCTTCGAAATAAACTGCAGCTGGTATCTGCCTGTTTGAAACTTTTGGGACGACTGCACTTTAGCGGACCAGCTTTATGTCATATCTCTCGGGAATGTATTTGACCAACTACCCTACTAACCCTAACTAAATCCTACCTTACCCTAACTAGCCCTAACTTACCCTAACTAATCCTAACTAACCCTAACTAATCTTAACTTACCCTAAAAACCCCTTTTCCACAACCTAACCCTGACTTTAACCCTTACCCCATGACACATTACTTGCCGATATTGAAAGCCGGCCCGCTAAAGTGCAGACTAGCCAAACTTGTTATCGACTTCTTTTGCAGCTCACAGTTAAGAGAGCTCATAACTAGGTATCAATATTTAAATTAAGATATCAAACTTATAAAATGAATATTTCAATTTTGTATCTCTTTTCAAACCATCACTAGAGTCAACCAAACATTGGGAACTTTTTTCAGGACACCAAAAGGAAGCAGAACATTTAATAGTTCATCTCGAAGAATTAATGTGAGATCTCCGTCACAAGAAAACTTATATGACGCTCGAATTAGCTACAATTTTCCTTCTCTTTCCCACCTCTCTTTTCATGTCTCGACTTCCAAGGCCAAAGAAGGAGGATTATATCAACTCGCTAATGGAGGAAAAACCACAACTAATTAGAACAAGTAAACCCAAGCCAAAGATGTCATTAGAAGGACAAATTCATGTGTTAAAAGGACAAATTCATAATATGTCTATGTTTGACCGAATGGGCAAGAAATTTGGAAAACAATACACAAAGTGCTGTAATTTGAAAGCAACCAATCAAACGGCCCACTAAAGTATTTGCATGTAATGTAAGATAAGACCCAAGTGGTCACGACAAATCGAAAGATAAGACCCAAGAGAGAAAAACGAGAAAAAAAAGCAGTCCAAAAAATTTGAAATTAACCAATCGAACGGCCCAAAACAAGCGTTTTACATTGACCATAAGTTTTTGGAAACATTTGTTCAACTCTGCCATCAGATGACTGTAAACTTAAGCTTTCAATCAACTTTTTGCCACTTGGGGTTTGGAGACAACCACCAAGAGGCTTCATAAAACCATTCCAAGCCCAAGTCACGTACAGGCCCGCACAAACCCTTCCTCTAAAGGAGTGTTAGCTTTTATGTAGATCGATAAATCTACTATTATTCACTTTCAAGGTTACAAACACATCTGTTCTTATTGCTCTAAAAACTGAAAGAACTTAGACGGCCTGTTCCTCGGGGGGTAACATAATAGGTTCAAGGCATGGGTACGTGCCATTTTTTAGGGGTACCTTTTTTCTGAAAATTGCGGAATTATGGGTATCATTTTAAGCAATATGTGCGGAATTATGGGGCCGCTCCCTGAGGCCTGTTCATAGTTAATGTGGTCTGTTCTAAAGACTTATCATCCAATTCTTACGGGCCTTTAGGCACGTCTACTCCGGAGTACTGAGCAGTCTCTGAAATGATCAAGGTGCGAGCCCTTTGAAAGATCCGTTCAGATTGCATTGGTCAAATTGACAATAAGCACGTAATTTTAAAGGAAACAACAACTTTAACCTTAGGATTATGCATAAAAACGAGCATAGACCACACTTAAGAACTACACATAAATCACGAGTTCCTATAACGGGAAAGGTGAGGAAAAAGCTAAGAGCAATAAGACAATGATTAATTTGCAGAGACAAAGTGCAACCGATCTCTTCACATTCGATTTTAAAGCATAGAAAGCTTCAAGGGACCTTTTGGATTTGCCCAAGCCGTCTTGTAAGAAAGACGGCTTGGGCAAGTCCAGGGACTTTTGGACATTCCACTTGCCGAAATCCATAGATCTTAAAAGCAATCTAAAAAAACTATGTTCATGTTTATGGGGGGGAGGTAGACTGATTACGATGAGTCCCAGCAATCGCTCATTAAAACGAGACTTGCACCAAACTGAGACCGCTCATACTGTTTGAGCGTCGATCAATAGCGATAACAAATAATAATAATAATAATAATAATAATAATAATAATAATAATAATAATAATAATAATAATAATAATAATAATAATAATAATACTAATAATAATAATAATAATAATAATAATAATGAATTTATTTACAGTTGATTAAATAACTATAGTCTAATATCAACGACATAAGACTGATTCAAAACAACTAATAACTACGACTTTGTACTCAGTCTAGGGGGAGGGGGATCTATTAAGTACGCGTCTGCAAAATTTTCTGACTTCCAGACCCCCCTTCCTCTTTCTGTACGCTTTTGAATGGGTGAAATAGGCAATTTTATATAAAAAAAAGTACACTTTTGGCAGTTCCACTTCTCCACAAATGCGTACGTACGCTATGCCCCCATAACAAAGTTCGAAAAACCGAGAAAAATCTTCGATCTTGATATTTTACATTCGAAATTCGCCATTTACCAGAAACAGTACCACTCGGTCCAGACTCTTTTCTACATAGTAAATAGGTAGACTCAATACATGTCGTACTTTCGCTCTTTGACTGAACTGATAACGCTACAACTACAGCAACAACAACAACATCAATTCAATGGAATGAACATAAATTGAGGGTCTTATGCAGCGAGGCTAGTAAATAGGTCCACACATTTTCGTTCATATATGTTTGAATTTACGGAGAAATTCTCTGGAAGAAACAAAACCCCTAGCAATCCAGCAACAACATCCAAAAATTGCAAAATTTGAATCATCTCATGATTCAATAAAACATTAATACAACACAGATAATGATGACGCCAAAGGATGGTAAAACTGATGTCAGCAATTATTTCCCGCGCAACTTTAAGACTTGTTCCCAGTCCCCTACAATTTCAATTCTCTTGCTAAATGGCAAAAATGGGTGATCGGCCGCAATGGGCGACACCACTCTAGTAGTTAATTAAAGTTCAACTATTTTGAAATTTCAATTTGAATCTTCATAATCCTCACTAGGCAGTGATTATGAAAAATAGTACTACTAAAGACATTCTTACGGACAACGTCCTTTTAATTAGTAAGTCCCTTTTCAATTACTTAATAGCTGGGAATATTATTTATTGCAGAGCCACTCTGTGGGTAAATGGAAGACTAGCATTTGTGATATGCAAATAAATATCTTTTGGCAGAAAAAATAACTTTCAACCAGTTGTGAGTCATATTTGAAATCAGGAGGAAATATTGGCTTTAGCTGACATAAAATTGATGCTTGAACATACTTTTAGCAAAGAAACTTCAAAAATTGCCAAGGGACCAAACCCGTATTATTGAGTACAAAAGTCAAACTAAAAACAAGACAGTATTCTGCGCAAAAGAACTTTCGATCTAGTGGTCAATAGCAAGATCTTACAATCGGTATTATTGATTTAACCTCTATTTTTGCTAGAAGGCATTTAATCTTATTTCTCTAACCATAAAACCAGGAACCAAAGAATCACAATTTCGTAGCTCCCTGATAACGAACTATAGAGAACCCAAACATGACATGAAAAACTATACAAGGAAGAGGAACTGGTGAGTGTGGGCGACAGCAACAAACACCTCTTTGTCAACAACATTTGTTTTCGAAGTTCACACCTACAGTAATCAGAAAACTACACTAAACTTAGAAACGGCTTTGGTAAACTATTTTTAACAAAATTTTAAACCAAACACCAGGAACTAAAGAGTCTCTGATAACAATTATTTCGTAGCTCCCTGATAACAAACTATAGAGAAGCCAAACATGACGTAAACAAACTATACAAGGAAGAGGAACTAGTGAATATGGGCGAGGCCCCATTGACTCTTCAAACTTCTCAAAACAGTTGTAAAGAGCACTACTACAAGAGATTTCAATGTATATTTGACCATACCAAAAGGCTTTTGATAAAAGCATTTGGTTTCGAAGTTCATACCTAACCAAGCAACTTCTCTATATTTAGAACCCATTTTCGTAAACAACTTTTCTAAAATTGTATTAACACGTCACCTGAAAAGTTGTGGACAGTTGACTAAATAAACAAGTGTCTTTGTTTACTAAAAACTAAAGGCAGACGTTAGTCATGGGTGGAGTAAATAAGTAAATAAGCCCGCCAAAGGTAAGGCGATGATATTTTCGATGAGCAAACAATGGAGAAAAGATATAGCTTTCGCTTGGCAAATAAATCGGAATTTTGTCAAACTATTTCAGGTTAGTAAATAAAATAAACTTTGCAATACTGCAAGGAAACTCCAAATACTAAGGACAAATTCTAGCACATCTTCACTTAAGACGCGATTTGAAACAACGGAAAAGGGGGCATCCATCCCGGGGGGTACATGACTTGTGGATGGACGGGGGTCTGCCGCCCGGTTTTCAGAAAGCCACCCACTTTTATGATGAATTTTGGTGGAAAACCACCCATTTTTAGCCATTTTTTGGCGATTTCAGCCAAATCGACCCATGTTTATGGAAAATCTGCCGAAAAATGACCCTTGTTTAGAGAATTTTGGGCCCAACAACCCACCTATATGGGCGGCACATACCCGTACCATCAACATGTTATGTACCCCCCCGGGTTACGCGTCCCTCTTATGAAAACGACAAATGGGCAGAAATCATTCTCGTATCGTGGTGCGCACCTTTGGAATAATGTTGAACCGGAGGTCAAGCAAGC
>REGM01000071.1:188584-198941 GCA_004194415.1 Aurelia aurita
GGGGGGTACATGACTTGTGGATGGACGGGGGTCTGCCGCCCGGTTTTCAGAAAGCCACCCACTTTTATGATGAATTTTGGTGGAAAACCACCCACTTTTAGCCATTTTTTGGCGATTTCAGCCAAATCGACCCATGTTTATGGAAAATCTGCCGAAAAATGACCCTTGTTTAGAGAATTTTGGGCCCAAAAACCCCCCTATATGGGCGGCACATACCCGTACCATCAACATGTTATGCCCCCCCCCCCCCCCCGGGGCATCCATGTACGCACGATATGACGCAAAAATCTATAGGTACTGGCAGACAAGTTTTTGTTCAAACTATGGCAAGAAAGTTTTACACATAAATGACCTGAAGTCCAAAAGGAACTGGGGCTAGTCTGCACTTTAGCGGACCAGCTTTCAATGTCGGCAAGTTATGTGTCATAGGGTAAGGGTTAGGTTCAGGGTTTGGAAAAGGGGTTTTTAGGGTTAGTTGGGGTAAGTTAGGGTTAGTTAGGGTGAGGTAGCGTTTAATTAGGGTTACTGTAGTTGGGTAGTTGGTCAAATACATTCCCGAGAGATATGACACGAAGCTGGTCCGCTAAAGTGCGGTCGTCCCGAAACTGGAATCTTTTTCAGCGTTTTGAATAATTGCATGGGGCTTTGTGAACCAGGTTGGAAACAAGTTTTTAACTTAGCTCTGTTATTCAATTCTAATTCAATTCAATTTTACACATACATACATCTGTCATCATCGTGTCTGCGGATGTTAGTGATTTTAAATAATATCACCGCGTCTGAGATACAAATTCTTATGAAAATGATTTGAAACTTTAAGCTGCTAGATTTTAAAAGCTTCTTAGATATTAGGCGCCACCACAGGGGCATGTTAAAAATGGCCCGTTTTTAAGACACCCGGTAGAGTTTCAGAAATCTGTGGTAAAACTGGGGCAACGCCTAAAAAAATCGTATTTTCTTGTTTCAAAATTAAGAGACTTGACCTTAATAGACGGAAGTCTAACGGTGGAAGGTTTCAAACTTTCCTGGATTATGGTTTTGATAGACGATGGGTAGAGTATAGCCTCACTGCATAAGACCCTCAACTTACGCTCATCTCATCTCATTGAATTGAATTGCTGTTGTTGTTGTCGCTGCAGTGAGGCTGCAGGGGCTGCAGTAGTTGTAGCGTTATCAGTTCAGTCAAAGAGCGAAACTACAGTATAGCTATTTTCTAAACCAAGAAAGTCTGACAAGATGCTGTTTAGGAAAAATACAGGAACATTTTTCTTGATGCTTTTCAATCTAGAAATGAAAAGGTCTCTGGTGATTCAAAATAAGTTTTCAGAAGTTGATATCAGTTTGTCCTGCTGGCGTCTTCTTGATTCACGTCTTCTTGCTTAAACAGCTCATTACGTGTTTTGGCAAGCACTTTTGGTGACTAGCTTAACGGCTAACCGCAGTGAGAGGCGATGAGTTGACAAAATGGGGCTTTCCTGTTTTTAAAACGTTATGATGATGATCAATGGATTCAAGTTTAGAAAATCGAGTCACATTTATGAAATCCCGAGATCTAAAGTGTTTCTCAGTATTCATGGTGAAGCAACTTCTGACAATGCAAGAAGCTTCATATTGCAACCAAAAACCTTCTTTTCCAAACAACAATATACAACTCATTTCTGACAGTTAAAAAATATTGCACATAGAGAACACGTAAAACTGTCTTCAGGATATGATGACACGATTCACTTTCTATAATGTTTGCTACAGTCGCACAATTACTCTTTTCGCCACTAAAACTTAGCATGGGAGTGGCTAGAGCCTTCAATCTGTTACAATGTGTTTAATAAATTTGATTAAATATTTTCCTGTCATCCGTACGCACAGATTAATGTGCTACAAATAGCAAATACATCATTATCCCTTGAGGATATTCTAAATTAGTTCAGATTCTGCAAATCTGTTAAAGTGACACTAAACCTTTTGGGGAGTTTGGCTTATTTCAGATCAATCATCGAGCATCTCGAGACAACCGTTCGTTTTTGTTTTTGTGAAAGGGGTTCTCCACTTTGGGAGGTTTACAACAACCAAAGGCGGTTAACGGCCAGTATTTGAGGGTACTGGGAACCAGTCCGCCTTTGACGTCATCCCGGGAATCCAGATGTAGACATTCAGTGTGAACCAAGCTTTAAAGTCGCAGGGGGTGCATCAAAGGTGGGCAAGTGTCACTACAGGTACCCTTTGGGAAGCCCAAGACCCTTATTAAGAAAATTTGTTGGTCTTTTCTCCATTTTGAGCTCTTAGCCTCATATCCTTTGCTTTTTCGTCGAGCAAAAGCAACAGAAACGATACGATTCAATGGACCTTTTCACAGAGGTCTGGGACGGCGCGAAATTTTCTTAAAGATGGCGGTTGCACTTCAAGAGGGAATCCTTTCGCAAGGGAAAAGCTGAACTGCAGTTGCAGTAGGAAAAGTTGTGCAAAAAAGATTGTATTTGCACCGTCCCGGACCTATGTAAAAAGGTCTATTAGCTACTGTTAACGACACATCACAATCGAGTTCATTAGTCCCAACTAAGTTATTCAGTACCAGTCTTTCATTTACACCCTCAATTCTTCAAGGATCCGATTTCAATGATCAATAGAGGATGTGATTAGAGGGTTCTATAACCATTTTATACTGTCACACAATTGCCGTATTTACCAAGAAAACATTACAAAGGAGTGGTCGGAGCTGCAGGGGTGTTATTAAATCAGCCAAGTTTCCTACTAAAACCTGCGAGTAAGGATATGTGGTAATCAGTAAAGGATATGGTTAGCAAATTCATAATCTTCTGAGTGCGTCAGAAAAATGTTTTTTGAGCCTGTAGTTTGTGTAACTGTTCAATAGCTTCCTTCAAATTAATGCACTGTGTAGCTAAAATACAAACGTAGAGCAAAATTGGTATTTTCAATCTAAATTTACGAGTTACTGGATCAAAAAACCGCACTAAAAATGCTTAAAAAGAGGCCTAAATCTTTCATCAAATTGGCTAACATTTCAGCCTCAAAATATAAAAACTAAGACAGAAATGCATGAACGACATTCAAAGGAATATAACTTTATGGAGCAAGCTTTTTATCTCCATAAAGAGACATTTCAGCAATAGGATGGTTTGGCACACTTTGACTGTAAAGACCATAAGGCTCAAATGACAGAAAAACAAAGATGAAAGATTTTAGGCCAATTTTCAAGATAACAAATTTTTGTAAAATAACTTGTCGCGTGAGATCCCGAGGACCGATTTTGACCAACTAAATTTTCAAATTTAAGTTAGCATGTTAACTGCACAAGAAACATCGATTCGAAGGGATCTAATGGATAGTTGCAAAGCTATATGCTCACAAACTTGTCTGAATGTTTTTCTAGGCACTAGGTGTCCTAGGAGGATGGGGGGGGGGGTAACAGATTTGATCAAACGATGTTCAGTTGTCTCTAATCAATCCGAAATAATTTTAGAAGTAATCCTTTTGAGTTTAGATTATTTGAACATAAATTACTTGTTTGTTCATACTGGTGTTTTCAGAGTTGAAAGATCAAGGTTTTGAAAATGATAATATGCCTCCACCTCAAAATTAGAGCTTTCAGGTTGTTTAGGGGAATCGCTTGAATCACAGCGTAGCACTGAACAAGAGACCCCGTGCTTAGGCGCACATTTGACTAGAAATCTGAAACTGATTCAAGCTAAATAATTATCGCTAGGCTTGATCAAATCTGTAACTTTCTTTCGACAACCAGTACAATGCCTAATTCAATCACACAATAAAGATCTTTCATAAACTTCAGAAAGAAATGGTCTGAGTCTGCAAGGATATGGCACAATCTGTAAAGGATCTGTATAAATAACGTGAAGAATGGACCCAATGCACAATCTACAGCGATTGGTTCAGCCACACAATAGTGGTCATCTTTTATCAAACATTACTTAAATAGGGAGTGGCCAAGCCTCTGGTGAAGTGAATACTCATGTGATACAAACATAGCTGCAAAGAACGATAAAGTGACAGTTGAATGACTGATGAATGAAATGGTCAAAATTGATCACGAAAAGGAGATTTCCATTTAATCGTAATGACACAAGATTAATTTGTGAGTAATCGGGATAGAAAAACATCGCATCCTTTGCAGTGAGGATGTAGGGTTAGTGTGAATGGGATTGCGTTTTAAAACTCTTGCCACAAATCAGGAAATACGTTTCATAATCGAGATAAGAGCTTGTCTGGTTATTATTTCATCATTGCAACTCGTAAACAAAGCATCGAAGTAAGCAAAAGTTTTAATCAATTCCCAACGGAAAGGTGTCAACAATGGAACAACAAGCCTAAAGCCATGTACCATCTATAACTTAATAAGCCTGTAGTAATGTATCCTTTTTGGGTTTTTGGGATTGTGAAGAATGCCTCAAGGTACAAAATATTCTCTTAAATCATTAGAAAGTAGCCGCTTATCAATGTATTGCTCTCAATTTGTGAACAATTAGCGTTAAGACGATAAAACTGGGTCCTTGAGTAATGCGAACCTAGACTGACGACGCGATTCCTTGCATTCGTTCAATGTTTTTAATCTGATGTTTTTATTTTCTCTCATACAATCTATTTTCTACATCTCTCATACAGTTTGAAGCCATACCTATCATTCAATTCAATGCGGAAAACTGAGACTCGTGTAATCAGTCTAATGCGAACTTAGTGTTTTTATTAATGTTTTGCGGTCATTTACACCAAGGCCTTATAGGCACACTGTCGAGGCGCTGATTGGGTAAATGAGACAATCAAAAACAATAGAATTAGGCAAGCTTCAGCAATTTCATTCATTGCTCTTTTGTCGTCACAACGATCCAGCTCCCTCGATGCTCGAAGGAAGCATGATCCAAGAGCAGTAAGGTTTGGTAATTATATAAAGGACAAATCTTTTGCTAGTAATTTCAATATCACAACTACCCAATCACATCCATGACAGTGTGCCTCAAATTAAAGCGCTGCCAAAGTAAGGTTGGTGGGTCCATGGTGGGTCTTGAAGCACGGGCCTTATCCGCGTAACGACAAGAAAGAAACGCACATTCTGAAATCAGCTTAGCAAAGATGTAATAACCATTAACACAACCTCTTTTAACGATTTGAGTCCTATTCTCCATTTCATCATAATACCAATCAAAGAAAGAAAAAACAACAGAAAACCGATCCACAAAATCAAGATCAAACAAATACACACTAGCTCAGCAAGTTATGCTGAGGAACATGTTTCTAAGATGTTCCACAAACGTTCTTATAAATCTTTATTTTGCTCCCTCTCATTACTTCTTCTCTTACCCACCCCCAAATTTTCTCTTTTCGCCACGATAAATCAATTAACATTTTTCTCCCTCCGTTTCCTGGCATCTTCATTTCAAACCTCTTAGTGCGGGGGCTAATTCTCATTCCTAGGTACAATCGCCAAGCGAAACTTGTTGTAACTAAGCGAGGGGAATAGCCCTTATTATACCTAATTTGAATTGTTAGCTCTGGCTCCCAGACAATTTTGGTCTTATTCCTACGCAATGTTTTCCCATGGCACGTCTACAGTTTCAAATTACATTTGTCTAAGACTGGAAGACTGGTCTGTGGTCTGTGCTAAAACTGCAAAATTTCCTTGGAGCAACCGTTGAGCTACTAAATTCAAAATCGCAAACTACAACTTCTGTAAAAAAAAGTATTTTGTCTTGACATAATGTTAAGTGGTGATAGATTTACTACAATCATCGTAGTGTTGCTCCTCGCCTGAAATGATATGCCTCTACAACTACCCCCATTGAAATGACTGCAGGAACATCTATTCAGTAACAGAGCGTGAGTTTTAGGAGCTTCTGTAGTATGGCTAGGGTAAGGAGGTGATACAGCAAATTTTGGCTGCCTTGGTGCTGTCTCTTCTAGGCACACTCCGAAAAGATACTTCAGGCAAGCAAAACCAAGTTTCCTATGTAGTGTTACATCTTGGCGCCCACTTTAATTCACACATGCAGCGTTTTCCTTGACTCAGCTAAAAGGTAAGGCTTGCGTTTTATAACGCCAGAGCCCCATACTGGTAGACGCAGCAACAACGTAATCATTGACACTGTGAAGTAAAGCCTAGTTTCCATATGATCGCAAGGATCGCAGAGATAGAAATTTTTCTATCTCAATCGCAAGGATCGCCAGTGTCGCAACGATCGCAAGGATCGCAAGTCCCCATATTCAGCGATCCTTGCGTCACTTGCGATCATACGGAAACCAGGCTTAAGCGTTACTCAGTCATTCGCGCTGCAAGTTCTTTGTCAAAACTGATTAGATCGAGGGCCCCATGAAAATCAGCACTTATGTTGAAGGGCTACCCTCCCGTAATTAAAAGCTGAAAATTGAAATTATTAGCTGTTTTGTGCAAATTGCAGTTGCTTTTAGCTTCAAAAAGTTGTGCACAGGGAATGTTTTGAAAGAGTCCTAACAGTGCATCTTCCGTGTGTCGGCATCTATGATGTTTGCAATATAAGAGCTTACAGCATCTTTAACTGTAATATGACAGATTGAGATCGATGGGGAATGTATTTTGATTATTTATCTTGACAAAACCTCTTAGGATTACTGCTTTTGTGGTGTATGCGATGTTATGATTTGNAAGCAAACTTTCCAATCTGGGCTTCTCAGCAGGCTCAGCAGCCATGCTCAGCCATGCAGAAAAGCCTGCACCTAAATTAACAAAAACTTCTTGGAACAATAATCCTCAAAAATAGTCCCAAATGTAAAGAATTATGCAGGGCCTTATATATGCACAAGAAGATATTCAATTGGAATTAAGCAGCCCATTTCTCGTTTCATGATAAGGAGTGTTGTTACCACCTTTATATACGGCCTATTATTATATAGGCCAAAGCCAAGGCCGCCTACTACCCTAACCATAGAGGGCTTCCACGCACTGCACAAATTTGAGCTTTCAGCTTCAACAGATAACTTGATTGCTTCACTTGGATCATGATTTAATACTTCAACTTACAAAGTTCAGGTTTCTGGTTTTACAAACGACGAGAAACTTACCTAATTACCTCGGCAGGCTCTTTCAAATCCACTCCATGGGCTTCGTGTTCGTCTTAGTTCGTCTTCAGTTTTCGCGCCATGACAGTTAAGGTGGAAAACACGTTAAGGTGGTTTAGCCTCGACAACAAACTTTGCATAGGCAGCAAATCTTGATTGGTTGACAGAACACTTTCTCAAATTCGGCCAATCAGATTGCGTAATACTACAACAAAAAATATAGTAAGGCCAACAAACTATCTCGAGGTTTGGAATGACTACAAATTATAAGAGTTATTGCGAATCTTGAAATAAAACCTTCCTTTCATAGCCAAATCTAATCAATTTTCTATAACTTTACGATATTATATTCCGTCTCCTGGAAAAACTATCAGTTGATGCAAAACAGTTTTAAAGGTCAGGAGTTAGTCGGTAGAAATCTTTAAGAAACTTGTTAAGAAAAAGAAAGAATTCAAATCTTTACCAAGAAATTAAGAAATCCTTTTAGTACCGAAGGTCAATCCGAGTTTCTTATACTTCGAAAGTGTGCATTTACTTTTTAAACATTTTCTTATTTGAGGTTGCAATGGGGCACTTTCAAACTAGACTTGCCCCAAGTCTATTTCATGAAGTCCTTCCGACTGATCCTTTTCCCATAGTTCCCAAATCCGCCATTCCGTTACGGGAATGGCGGATCCGTGAACTATGAGAAAGGGATCGGTCGGAAGGACTTCATGAAATAGACTTGGGGCGAGTCTACTTTCAAACAGACATGGTAGGTTTTAACTCAACTCTGTTGGTCCTAAATCAACTTATTGACTACCCTTTCTTGGTTGGAAAGTTGCGATCAAAAAGAGAGTTACATGAAACACAGAATCGATTTTTTTTGTCCTGTAGTCTACTGAGTCCCTGAGTCTACGCTAAAACTTCATAAAGTAAATTTTTCAAATTTCAAAGCGTTCCACTTCGATTAAAATTCACAGACGTCACAGACGTGCACCTCAGCAGCATTTTTCGACAAGGAGCTCCTCCTTAGAGGCAACAAGTGGCCAGATGTGTGTCAAGGTTCTTTTGTCTGAAGAGAAAACCAGACACATTTTTGCTGCTTATTAACCCCAGCCAATATGTATATTCCATTAATATCCACAAAATGAGTGTCTTCCCAAATGTAATGGGCCTATATTGTGCACCATATTTCTTGATGATTTGTGGGAGTAATTTTGGGGTTTTTCAGTCAATATATTTTCAATAATCGCCAAAAATAATTATCTGGAAAGGCAACCGAATTGAACAGTTTCAAGATGAAATATGAAAATATTCGCCTTTCGATGACATCTGCTTCTTGTGACGATTCCGTAACGAATTATTTTCGTTGCCCACTCGTGAAATATTTCGACATTTCTAATTGTTCAACAATCATCGCTTTCCGAACGAGACATTTCGTTAAGAGTCGGACTTCGATTTTTGCAGATCATCTAGAGAGAATATTGGTACGACAGGAAACCCAGGAACTTTGAAAGTATTGCACCACAAATGCGTTGTGACAGGAAAAGTGTCTCGGCAGTAACCATGCACAAAGTCTCATGCTAATGCCACTTCTTGTCAACCGTATCGATTTCTGGAAATCCCTTTGTCGCTTTCTAGCCTCAGTCTGGTGTCAGTTGGCCTAAACAATGATAATAATAAATTTATCATAACCTATGCCTTCTTAAAATTGGCCGAAATTTGTCCACATTGTAAAAATTCACTAACAGCCTTTCACAAGGTCAGCATGCACAAGAGCTTGAAGCGACAGCATTTTCTCGGTACCGTGCTTTAAAAATTCTACCAATTACATTCATGGTCTCGTTTTGGCGTAGACCTTGATGGACAGATTGGAGAAAGTTGTTTGGAAATATTGAACTGTGGTAACTGTGGTACACAAAAGATGGTAGCGAGCGTATTTCTCAAAGATGCAGCGGGTTCCACAAGGAAATGTACAGTTGATTCTGGCGGGTGAAGCTTGACCACCCAGTGCAATGCATCTTCGTAAAACGCCCATGGATGCTATATTTTTGCAACTTTGTTTTTCGTGACTCTCATACCAGGCCACATGTAGTGTTGGATTGGATCCTGGCTAGAGTGTCCAACAAATCGGTTATTTATCAGCGAGTAGGATCTACAAAACCCATCAATGTCTCGTTATTTCGTTGCTTCTGCAAGATTGCCAGATTTTTCTCAGCTTCAGGCAGTCTTCAGTGGTATTGCCCCTGGCTGTTGCAGAATGTATGAAACGAGCCATTCACGTCATAATCGTATCTTTACAATTAGGCTATTGTTCTTTGAGAAGTACATCACTTTAGCTTTAAACTAGGGTCATTTTTAATAGCACTTGGTTAACCATAAACCTTAAAATAGAATTTCCTAAGCCATATATATCTGACATTTTTAATACTAATGGCAAATATTCTGGAAGAAATATGGTTCAATAAACGAGCAGCTCCAAGCAAAATTGATTTTTGTGGAGTGAACGACTTTATGGCATTTGCATAGGGCAAATGCTCAGAAAATGACGGACCATACTATCTGTTTTGAACTGCAAGTTCTCTTCACCTTGGAAAGTATAGTCCAACATAACTAGCAAGGGCCTAAGGGCGTTGCAGCTTCCAAAAGCTGGTAGAATTTACAAAAATCAGGCATGTTTGGGCCATGGTTCTTTTCGGACTTCGACCCAAACCAAAGCCATAAATGACAGCCTTTCTTTAAATTCAGGTAAAGCGTTCGTTTTACGGGAGCAAATTTGTCTTCACATTTTGTCAAGTTGCATTTCATTATGCTTGCGTTTCACAGATAGATTCTTTTGACTTTACAAACATCACTATCGCAAAGAGGAAAACGTAGCGAAGCATGCTGGTTGAACGGGTCCTTTAAACTTGCATTATGCTTCATGTTGTCTGCCTCATTTTCAATTCATCGTCCTTCAGTCGTAGTTCTCACAAATCCTAACCATAAAAATCTTCTTGCGGCACATAATTTAATCACGCTGAGAACGAAACCATTTGCTGGAGATTTCGTCTCACACTGGTCACAGTAAATCGTCTGATAAAATCAGAACCAGAATAAAACGGACACCAATTCGATTCGAATGTCCCCGTTTCTCAACGCGATTTTCAATTTTTTAATACACATGCTCTTTTTGTTCTTTTATTCTTTGCTGTCATCTGCACCACCATTTTGAAAGTCAATTTGCTTTTAACGAAATATTTTGTTGATTTTGACAACTTAGAGACAAGTTTGCGAAAATAATCCATGGGGTTTTGACCACGGGGGGGGGGGGATT
>REGM01000071.1:199283-234395 GCA_004194415.1 Aurelia aurita
AATTTTCGTCCAGGAAAGGCCAAATTTTCTTAATTTGCGTGTAGAAACCCCAAATTTTGGCGATTTTGGTCTAGAGAAAGTGAAATTTTGGTGATTTGTGCCTAGAAAACGGCAAATTATGGCACTTTTGGTCTAGAAATTAGTCTAGCCAAGGGTATCATTTTCACAAAAATTGGTTTAGCCAACGGTACCATTTTGAAGATGCTCGCGGCACACCCCTATCCGAAATTTGGCCAAGAACCCCCCCCCTGGGTTTGACTTACACATAAGGAAATTTTCCGCAAGACCAAACTGTACTCTTCGTTGCACTGAGAGCCCTGCTTGCGTTCTGTGGTTAGAGTTTGAAAATAAACCAACGAACATTTTGTAGATCAAATTTTTCAATTTTCAAATTTCGCGATTGTTATTCTTGAACTTCCTCGCATTCTTGGAAATAGGCTACGATGGTTTGTTGAGTAAGTAAATTAGTCTTGAAGAACTGTGGCGAACTTGAACATGGCGCGAAACACCGAAATTATTTGCCCAATATTTTCAGACAATGGTCGCAGCGCAACGATCCAAAAGAAAAGATGCGCGAACATTTTCATTCTGCGCATCAGATGTATCCACAATGCAAACATCCTCTGCAAGGCACTAGACTGACTACCTCAGTCCCAGTTTCGCTTTGTTTATTGAATTGGACGAGTAGCGATTATCAGTCCATCAAGGAGCGAAACTATACGACGATTGCAACGAGTCTAGTTAAGGCACTACCAAAATGGCCAAAATGAGTGCACAGACCGTACAGAAATTCGGAACAGAAAAGGATCACGTGTAGTTAAATAACTTTTCCTTACCCCTTCAACATAATTAATCTGAGTTTGGTATACAAATATAAATTAGGGTAACCTCATGTACAAATAATCTCTGGTACAAATATTTCAATTCCATATAAAATTTATCAAAAATATCTATGAAAAACCTCTTGTAAAATACGAGGATGTGAGCGAAGCGAACGCTGTGAAGCAGCGTCTTATTCAAAAACAGAATTCAATACATTCATATGTAGACCTTACATTGTAAGGATGATTTTGTCGGCTTCCCTTGACATTACATTGGCAACTTGATTTAATGCTTAAAAATAAGCGCTTAAGAGCCGTAAAAGGCTAACAGAGTCTATTTTGGCTGGAACAGTTAAGACGATTAGTCCTATGAACATTTAATAGACCAAATAAAATTTGATTTTTCTGAGGCGGTTAGACACGAAATGGAGACACAAATGCCATGTAATCCAAGGGAAGACGTAAAAAATCTAAGCCTAGCAGCCGAACAACAAATAACGTTTTACAGAACAGAACATTTCAAATTTCAATAACCTAACGTTTGTTTATATACAGTTTCTATTCGGCGTCTTTGGCTGTTTGCGAGGGTTCTTCGTTCTTCGCATTCCTCGAGTTGCTTTCTTGGACTGGCTGTAGAACTTCATGGCCGGAATAGTTCATGTTCATTCGGAACAAGTCCTCTCCAGCTCTTCCAAGTTGCATGCGTTCTTCAACATCAAAACGAACTTCATCTCACTTCGATCTTAGAAATAGGGCAGCGATGATCCTATTTGACTTCTGTATGGTCCGGCTACGTGAGCTGGGCCTCCGCGACCCCATGAAGCGCTGTATGGGTTTGGTCCCATTCCGAAATAACATTGACTTGATCCTGGGACTGGTGCACCTGAATAGACGTAGGGTGAGCCGGGGTAGGCACTGTAGAATGGGAATTCAGCTCTGTATGCTGCGGCTTGAGCGGCGTGCAATTGAGCATCTGATGTGATGGGTTGGTTGAGTTGAGCGAGTCCTTGAAAGTCGAATTTGTAAGCGTAACGTTTGCCGTGGATCTTTGTCATGATGTTTTTGTCGTAGTAATAACGAAGCGCCCGACTCAGCTTGTCGTAGTTCATGTTTGGTTTGTTTTTACGCTCTCCCCATCGCCTCGCAACCTCATCAGGGTCCGAGAGTTTGAATTCGCCGTTGTTTCCTTCCCATGCGATACAACCACTGTTGTTTGGGTCGGATAAAAGTTCAAGAAGAAACTGCCAAAGTTGGATTTGTCCACTGCCGCTTGGGTTACTTGGTGGGGGTAGTGATCCAGGAAGAGGTGATGGTTTGCTTGGGGTTGAACAAGTCGAGTATTCTGAAAAAGGAAAGGACATTTTATGAGATATTTGTCAGTCGAAGAAGAGTAGCAAGGGGCTTTAAATATTGCCCACCTTATATAAGGGCCTGCTACCCACTGTTCCTTGTTTCACACGACACACCCACAGGAGGAAAATAATAATGGGGAAATTATTGATTCCCGAAATTTCAATAGTATGACGGGCTTTTGCAAGAATTTTTTTGCATAAAATTAGGCCTAAAGCTAGTTATTCCTCGTTGCGTTTAAAAATCCGGATGTTTACCTTCAAAAGGGGATCGTTACTTACAACTCTGAAGTGACCCAACCCCGAAAGTACCCTTTTTGACTGATGCGTCACACCTTCAGAAGATATCTTCCTAATTAGTCAACGCAACAAGTATTCAAAGACATGATTTCGCAATAAAAAGATTAAAAATAAACAAAGCTGATATTTACCTCCTGATGATCCTTCGCAGAATGGTTTAGTGGGTACAACTGAGTCTCTTTCTCTGCAATTGTATTCGTTATTTGATTGAAACGCACAGCTTGTAAGATACTCGCTTCCATCACTACGTGCAACGGGGACGCTGCGAGAAAGGTTGCCAACGGTGGAGCATGGTCGTTTCTCCTGGTCAACTGCGGAGGACGGTCTTGGTGACGCTGTTCCTGTGGGGAAAGGAGAATGGGTCAGAGACTACGCCCAAGGCAAACCACTAGCTACGTAAACAAGTCGAAACTTAACATTTTGCAGCAACGGGAACTGCTAACTATTCTTCCAAGCCTCTATAAAACTTTCCTATTCTGTTGTAAACTTAATCATTGACTTCACGTTATTAAACAGCGGCATTTGAAAACTTTTTAAACATGGAATGGGCATTAGGATACATGTCGCTAGTCTTCTCAAAACTGCCTTCTCTTTATTTTTCATCCCCATTTCGATGCAAAATCTTGCGTTTTATTCGCAGCCCACTCGATTTTTAAAGGGACAGTTACTTCCGAGTTTTACAAAGAACACTGAAACAAATTGTTTGTTTTGAGCTATAAATTCTCAAAGCTTTGGCCAACTTTAAAACATGGAAGGCTACTCAAAAACAGTAAAACAAATACTAACCTGAACGAGTAGGGCAAAGTTGATTCAACGTAGGAGCAAGAGCACTATCGATGTCATCAGTTGTAAGGTTTGGAAGTGGAGCTGTAAAGAAGGACGGACAACATTAGAACATTTTCAAAACTTGGCAGATATGACATTTAAATAAATTCTATTTGTGCAATTTGTATGATCAAAAGAATAAGAAATTCTAACATCTTAGCGATTTTATGATAATCTGCAAACAAATATGATGTTCTAGAAAGATCTTTAAATCAAAGGAATGGTTTTGTTGATAATACAAAACAGCACAGCTATTCATGATTCACACTTGAAAGCCACCGCACATTACGTAAACCCTTGCAACAACAGGCCACAAAGGGGTCTGGAGCCGAACTTGGCATTAAATCCATTTAACCGTTGTTAAAAAAAGTGCTGATGTGAAGTCAATGGCGCTTACCTTTTCTCAAGACGCATAGATGTGCCATAAGAATGTCACCATTGTAGGCTGGTGCCAGTTTGAGGAATTCATCTCTTGTTATCCTGCATAATTCTTTACCAGTCATGGAGAATGTGTTTACATCTACATCCCTGAGACTAAACTCTTTGATTGCCCAATTCACCCATTGCTTTACATGGTCTTTGGTCCAACAGTTTGGATCTGAAAAATTAAGAAATGAAATTTACTTTTTAGGCCTGAATCATGAAGTGTAGATCTCTGTCTTGCCCCAAACAGGAGCAGACAGAGAGAGGCAAAGTTAGAAGCCATCTTTATGCTCAATTCACATTTCTCATTTTTATTCATTTTTTCATTCTTTCTGGATGCTTCAGGGTTGCTCTTCTCCGGGATGTTTTCTTGAGAATCTTTCATTCAATTCATCAGCTATTTTAGTTCACAACGGATAAACACTTTTATGCATCTGACATATCATTTCGATACTAAATTTGGTAATGCGGAATCAATTTGCTAAAGAAGGCGGCCTTCTCAGTTAGGAGTCAAGGTTGAGCACAGCAGATTTCGTGACAATAAGCGCGCTCTCGTGTCGCGGCAAAACTGCTGGACAAGAAAAACGTGCAAAAACATAATGTGTTAGACCTGCTGGCCAAAGGCTTTCAAAATCGTGCGAATTGCGCAAGAAACAGTTCATGCTGTCAAGAATAACACAGAGATACTGGCTAGGGGGCAAGCATGAATTTGCAAAAAGAAGTAGTTGATCAGAAATGGACACAGTTTTGATGGTGGAGATATCTTTCATGAATAGAGCAATGAATCTTTTTGGTTTCCAAGATTTTCGCGATATATTTATGGAAAGGCCCCTTTGCCAAAGAGTCTGGTGCTTTTTCCAATCCTTGCGGCCTCAGCTTGTTTTTATGGTCTACACAAAGCCAACCGAACTCCTGTCCATGCCTGTGGCGCACACTATATATTCGTTGTTGATAATTTAGCTAGAGCGACTGCGCCAAAACATCTTGAACTAACTATTCTTTAGTTTGGGTTGGGGCTTATTGCAAAAATATAATTCTGACTGCAATATAAACTCTGAAAAATTCTCAGAGGAGATTTTTCGAATCATGACTGCACTTTGGTCAGTGAGATCATTTTGTCCATAATTTCTTTAAGATCTTGCAATGTTGACAATCAATATTAGTTTTCTGACAAGAAAGGTGTCTCAAACAAACAAATATTTACCTGCGGGAACAATAACTCTTTTCTCTGAATCATCATAGTCCGGCATCAAGGGTTTCTCATCAAGAGGCTCGTAGAATGTTGGCTTTTTCGGGGCAGTGTGAAAATCATCGAAGTCAGGATCCAGAGATCTCTTCCTTGGTCCCCATGGGTCTTGCTTGATTGGCTTGCCTGTTGGAACTTTTTGATTGTCATAAGGGTCGAATAGTGACTGTTCTTCAACTGAGTCTATGCTTAGGGCTTCCTGAGAGGAAAAAGGAAAGAATATTTTAGTGTCTGAGAAATATTACTCAAAAATTTCCTAAACTTTCATGTTCTTGTAATTTTTGCAAGCTCTTCTGCAGGAACGTATCATTGTTTTTCATTTCGTTGAAAGTCACCTTGATTTTCCAATAAAAAACTGGGAGAGCAGGGAGCTGAGCAGGGCGATTCTTCATCAAGAATCATCCCTACTACATAACGAGGGTATGCCTGTCCCGGCAGGCTTATTTCACATTCCTCTTGCCTCCATTATTCTCGCAATTCGCAGACTTACGTATATTTCGTCAGTTATAGAATTACAAATTAATCCAACTATTCGCGGTTTATCTTACGTAAAAAACTCGATCGGATCGAATAAACTACGAAAAACCTCAAATCATTCGAGGTTAACAATGTTTGACCTTACACTAATAACGAATTCGATAACAGTTTTGCAAAACTTTATGCCTGCTTAGGAGACTTAGGCCCATTACGGTTGACTGTTCGTAAATGTTAGTTTTATCGGAAGCAAATGCGCGAAGCTCTTGGGGTTGAACTGTTCGAAATAAACTGAAACTTGTTGTTTTAGGTTTGAGATTGTTCTAGAATCATAAACCCTAAATTTAGGTACATTATGTGTTATTAAAGCTCATCAACGATAATTTCAATCGAGTAAATTTAGGAGTGGGCTGTTTGCTTTCGACAAGCGAAGCCTGGCGTTTATCAATTATGACAACGATATTTTCTTGCTATTAATGAAGAAAGCCTGATTTAGCTTACTTTGTAATTAATAATTCATGAAAATTGCTTCATACCTGTGCATACATAGTTGGGTCAGGAACGACATTTGCTTGTAGATCTGAGGTCACAAACATCTTGGAATATCAGCGGTTCGTGTCGAGTTGAGCGTCTGCAAGGAGGAAAAAAATTTCAAACGGCTGATATATAGCCTGATCGAATGCGTTCTGTGCCAAGACACGACTGCTTATTTTTAATGAAGTCTTTCGATGCGAGTTTCCAAACAACTGTGGTGAAAAATCGTACCTTACCGAGAGTTACCAGTACACGATCGCTGCTTTCCGTAACGGAAATATCAGTTAGTCGCGGATCGAAATGTGCTGCAAGTGAAAGCACGCGAATGAATGGACCGAATGAATGGGCGGAGAAGGAAAAAATAACCGCGATCACATATCAAAATTTTTCAACAAGCAAAACATCGATAAACATACGATCTTTTGCGTTTAATAACAAAATAAATTGAATAAATAACAAATAAAATATACTTACAATTTGATAAAATAATATTCCTCGTTATAGATCGTTCGTCTGGTAAAATTTTCTTGCTCTTTGAGTTGACTGTTCAACTTGCGATACTGCCAAATTCCGATGGGACTACTTCTTTTTATACTCTGCGATTGTGTTAGAACAATTGGGTTATTCAAAATGTAGAATGACGAACGACAATACGATTACAATGGTCAGGGGGCGTGTCAATCCCAGCTTGTGTCAATAAATGACCAATCAAAAAGGCTTTTCGTGAACAAAAGTGGGATTCCCGCAGTTCAAAAGGAACACCTACGCTAAATTAATTTTCTAAAGTATCGTTGACATCTGAAACAATCGGGAACAAAGGCTCACTGAGGCGGGAAACTATCTTTGGAGCCGTTTTGCTCAGCACTAAATTCAAAACATCATCATGAGAAAAACAGCTTATGATACAACAGTGGGTTGCACTCTTGCGCCATACAGTATGAGCAGGGATAAATATGTTTTTGAGTGTTGTATAAGAAGGCACGATAAATCACAAGGCTCGCTTTGAGATCAACTGAATCTAGGCCATGTTAAATATATTTTGCTTCGCGGTTGCATCACATTTTGCAACGTTTTGCAACAATTTTTCTATTTGTTTCCTTCTTTAATTTTTTAATTAAATATCTTCATGTAATATTCAAAAATATTCTTCTCTCTTCGTAAAATAACCTCGGAATCCAACCATAAATGCATTTTTAATTGTAAAATTCCGGTATAAAAACTTTTCTCGGAAAAATGAATCTTGTCAAGCCATTGTTGCGGTTGTTGGATGCCTTCGTGTCGTGCGTAGATTTTCGTGTGGATTTCGTCTAGATCTTCTGAGACATTTCCAAGAAAGTATGTATTCCCTGCAGTAAACCTGCAGACTCGGAAAAGGATATGTGAAAGCAAAGCTTTTTGTATATAGAAATTGTACAGGAATTTTGTAAGAATTCTCCAACAATTCACAATGTCAATTAGTAAAATAAAAGCCTTTTCTGTACACTAAACATGGAGAGGTTTTTTATTTGATTTAGTAGGGTATCCCATGGGGAACGCGGCCCTTCATTTAATTAATAAGGTGAGAACTGTTCCTTTGAATTGTCGCATTCAAGAGATCCAAGGTGTTACCAAAGACCCCTTGGTACCATTGGTTGTGAAATTCCCACAGTTTAATCCGTAGATGATTGACTCATTCAATTTATAATTGACTTTCACACCTTTTGTCAAGGTGCACCAATTTGAAAGATAAATAGGCTTTGGGCCTTGGAAATGAAAAATTGTAGGGCTAATTTTATATCAAAAATTTTATGCACAGCTTTTTACAAAAGTTGCAAACTTCTCAAAAATCCATGCAAGTAAAAGGCATCATCCCTCACTGAGAAATTATATACAGCTTATCCGAGTTTCATGCATAAGAATGATATTCTTTACTTTATCAAATCGCAAATGTCTTATCTGAACCGTACACAAACCACCTGTAATTTTGCACCACTTAAATTTTCGCGCAGAAGAGTTGCGCGAAATTCGACGTAAATAAATTGCTAAAACCTTCTTTGATTTGTAGATCTTTCCTTTGATGCTCTTTGTCCACTGCCCCCATTGATAGGATCTCATGGAGAGACGAAATAATTTTTTGGAAAACAAATCATCCCAAATAAAACCGTTTGATTTCCCATTCGAAAGTGAGTTCCGCCCACGCACAGAAGGCACCTTGTTTAGGCCATGAATTTTTATCATCGTGCCATTCATTGAACGAATAAATCACAGCACATGAAACGCCTTTGCCAACAGCGACAAGGCTATTCGGACAAGAAAGATACAAGTTTTTTGCAATTTTAGATATAAAACAGAAAAAAAAGCAGTTCCAAAAGCAGGCATTTGAAGGTTTGCTACAATCAATGTTTGCTCCCCGTATTTTCTGCAAAATTAGGCCATATCTGCATAAATATGTCAAGGGCTTATTTTTTACAGCGAGAGGGCCTATAATGACTATAATGAGATACTGTTTCGAGAGGATCTATGATGCTCTCATCCAAACTAAACTGTTGCTCTACCCAAAAAATTCGTAGGAAGTTGAGAATAACACAAGAGTCTGGTTGACTAGCTTCAGTAGAATATTTTGCAAAGAGTGAGTAACTACTGACTGAGTAAATAAACCTGTGCAAGGATTGCATTGGTCCAATTTGCGCTGGACAGAAAATTTTCTAAATTCTGCTTCAATATATTTCTGATGGACAGGCAATGTTTTGAATGTCATTTGATATTACACGTCTGTCTCTGATAAATTCTTAGAACTCAAGATAGCATCGAGCAGCACCCGCCTTCTAATGGCTCTTGCAGCCAGTACCCAATTAGCTGTCTCGAACGTTTTTTCTTCTTCTTGATAATAATTCATTGATGAGAGACTGCCTCTGCAATTGTCAAAAGTTTAAGTAACTTCTGCACTACGTGTGAGAAGCACAACAAAACTTTCAAAATCCAAGTTAAAATTGTTTGCACCTTTATTTTCAATGTTCAATGTTCAATGTTCATTACAAAATGTTTTGAAAGAAATAAAGCATTTTTCCAAACAAAATGTTGACTTATATGTTGAAGACATTATTCTTTTGCCCCAAAGTTATTGCCCCAAAAAATAAAGAACCAATTGAGAAATTTTTATTACTAAGATTGAGGGGAATTTCATTCTCTTGAAAAAGCTTGAGAGATTTTTCCAGAACAAAATAATTTCAAAGGATTTTTGATAGATTTGTTTTGAAAAGAAAAGGATTTTTGCTAAAGGTGTATGAGACTTCTTTGGGGTGAAATGCCCCTCAACTAAGATGAAGAAGTCAAATTTTAATCAAAAATTAAGAAACCTTTCTGATTCAAGCTTCTTATTATTTTTTTTTTTAATAATCATTGACACTATACACAATGGTACATGGTCTAAAATAAATAAATCTACAAATTGACAAGCATAAAGCTAAATCTACAAACATGAGTTATAACAAACTAAACAACAACGCGAACAAATGCATCAAAACAAAATTAAACACTTTTAATGAACGGGATTGTAGGCGATTGGATAGGGTTCGCTATTGTCTAGTCTGCTTTTAAATGATTGTTTTAAATATTTCGCAATAGACATAATGTTGCCAGGGTCTTCATTAGCATTTATTAGTTTGAATGCTTCATTTTTGTCCTTCATTTTTGTTTTTGTCTTATGAAAAAGGTATGCTCGTAGTGTAGTTTCCTATTTTTTTGCTGATCTAAGAGTGCTGTTTCTTATAAAGAGTTTCTTATGAAAGTTGCATCAGACAGAACTCTCCCCAACACCGTCTCTTCAAACAGTACAATTTGATGCCTCAATCTTCTTGTTTACAAAGTCTGCACCCTTCGATAACAGCAATATCTGCGATTCCCAGGCCAGCGGTTTCCCTTATCTGTGCATAATTTTATCAATGGATTTTATTTAGGAAGATAAAAGGCCGGAAACCCCTATCAGGTGAAAACAAAGACGAGTCAGTCATGCACAGCTTGTGATTACTTAGTTTTCCTTCTCGTGAATGAATGAGTCTGCTGTAAATCCCCTCTACTTTACAAGAAGAATAAGATTTTCGCCTTGTTTACAAGGGATTTTTGCTGTCTGCTACTGACTCATTCAACTTGAAATAATACCGATGTAGTTTTGACTCTTGGCGAACTGCAACAGTTAATCTCTATTGATTCCAGATTATTTCTAAAGACTTCTGTTTGTATTAGAAGTCAGTAGTTTTGGCCTAGGAAACAGTTTTGTTGACTTTGTTTTATGAGAGGTTATTGCACGAGAAAGAAGCACAAATTAATTGAAAATGAATTGGTAAAGAACAGTTTTGCTTTTTAGATATTTGTAGATACCTTGATTCTAGATTATTTCTAAAGACTTCTGTTTGTATCACAAGTCAGCAGCGTTGGGGTTGGAAACAGTTGCTTTTGCTCTGGTATATTTTATTGAATGGGTTGAAAGCAAAAATGAATTTAAAACGAATTGAAAAAGCCCATTTAAGATTTTTTGCTTTCGTGATACTTCCATTGAATGGGTTAGATTTATCACAAGCAAAATTTAATTGAAATTAATTTGTACAGTCCATTCATAAGATTTTTTGCTTTCGGGTTATTTTTGTGACCAGTTGGCCACAGGGGGTTGTCCCCAGCTTCAATAATTTATTTTCTTGGGCTAATATGAAGCATAAAAAGTAAAGATATAACTGTAACTTTAGCCCCTCGATGTATGACGGTGGTTTTTGAAACAAATATTGTTCTCTTTAAATTTGAGTGACTTATTTCTCATTGAATGTTGCGAAAAGTGAGTGACTAGACGTGACTACACGTTTTCGATACCACGAATTCGACACAAATTTTCTTTAAATGTCCGTATTTCAATGCTAAGAGTATTTTTAATTTTTTATTCCTAAGGGCAGCCAAGCAAGCAAATAATACACAAGACACAAGCAAATAATAGCCGATGCAAAACTGGGTAAAAGGTCCTTAAAGATCATTTTCTTGTACTCATAGGTGCTCAATTTTTGGTAATCTGACAGTTTCGTTTATCATAAACAGTTTCTTATAAATATATATGCACACCATATATGGCCCATACACTGTGGAGGAGAACGCCGAGAAGTGATTCAACGACAACACACTGTTGCGGATTTAGCTTGATGAAGTGCTTCTTGCTGCCGCCCTCTATTTACACCTTGGAAAACAAAAGTGTCCTGTTTTCCATCTATCAACACTCTAATGTTCTCACTGCACTGAGAAATATCGCATAGTCAGATCTTCAATGAAAATAGCTCGGGACAATTTGGTAACACGTATGACGTCATCAAGATAAGATAGTGAACCGCAAATAGTGTTCCAAGCCGGGCCCTTTGAGTATCGGTCAGACATCATCGAGGAGTCTTCGTTTTCTCAAAACACTGCAGAATATTGTTACGATATGGTGAAAAACACCTGGTTATCATTTTTGTAGAAAAAGAAACAAACGAAAATACTTGGGCAGATGCGAGCGTTTGAATTGTTGTAGTCGTTAAACCTGGTTTCCATTTGGTCGTTTGAGTCCTTTCGGTCGATAGAGTCGCCACTATGTTGCTTGAGTTTTGGGTTGTTATCATTTCCACAGCCACCCGAATGACCAAGTCGAACCAGGCTTTAGGCCTACTGTATTACAAAACAGTTTAAATGCTCAAGACATACACAATTTAGGCCAATGGCAGCGAAGGCTCTCTGTTGGTTTTGGGGTTAATGAGAACCTATCGTTTTCGATTCAAAGATGTCGTTCTGTGAATGGTTTGTTTAGAGGTACATTAGGCCTCCAAAATATGGCCTAGTGATATTTCCCTGGAAGAGTATATTCCAAAACAAGAAAGAAGGTGGACCACCTATCCTACGACTGAAGTCAACCAGAAAGATGAACACTTTCTCTTCCTTGTCCGTTCTTCTATTTATTTATTTATTTATTTCGCCCCAAAGTAAATACAAGTCTTCCAAAGCGTGGTAGTTGGATCCTAGATGACGTCGCTAAAGGCGCCGATGTCAAATAATGCCAAGATCCCACGATTCACGCACCCACTGTTGTCATTGCGTCCATAAGCAGATCCCTGTTCTCTTTTAGTTCCTGGTTTTTTCTCTAGACGGAATCAAAAGTGTCTGATGAGCGTTTTGTTCCTTGTGTTATGAAGGTAAATCAACTCTGGGTACCAGGCAGGGGCGAAAATCGTGGGGGGGTGTGGAGGGGTGTGACACCCCCCCCCCAATCTCAAATATAGTGGATTTCGCAGGGCAATTGAAGATCTCACAGGGCAACGAGAAAAATTTTTATAATAAGACAAATATGAAGGGAGTCGACCACTCTTTCAAATGCAACTTGTGGATTTCGTTAAGAAATTTTGAAATTTTATGTTTCCATACAGCCAAACTCGCATAAATCCGATCGCTTCTGACCAAGAAAAACAATCCGACTTGCACGAACTCCGATTTATGCGAACTAATTTGAAAAGAAAAATGCGGATGGTACTTTCAGGTCTCTTCATTTTTTCCCGACTTATGCAAATATCCAAATTATGCGAACCCGACTTACGCGAGTATGACTATGTTATCTACATTAAATGTAACAATTCCGCGAGATTACGAAATTCATAACTTTATAACATAAAAGATTAAACTGGGGCATTCCTTTCAGGCCCTTGCCCGTAATCCAAAAGACGCTCCGTGGTACGTGGTACATGAACATTTCGCCATCAGATGAAACATTGCAATACTGTACACTCTATTCATCGATGATTTTATGATTTTATGGTGGTTTAGTTGTTGAATATGCTACTAATGAAGATCTTTTCTAAGGCGTATCTAGCTATGAAAAGGGCGTTGGTCGCATTTATAGCCAAAGTAGAGGGCGTGGTCGAGAAAATTTTTCTGGGAGCCTCGCCCCCAGACCCCCTCAGAGTTTTCCACTGCTTTCTATCCCTATCAATCCAAAATATGCTCCGCGGTCTCTGTATTTCATAGGCAGTTAAGTTTCAAATTTGGTTTTTTGTTGCCTAGAAAGATATCGTTAAACGAAAAATTGTCATCGAAAAAGCCTTTACTACCAACCTATACACGAACGTGTGCTTTGAGGTCTGCAGGGCACCACTCAGTTTTGCAGGGCAAAAACCATTTTCACCCCTCCAAGAATATGGGTCTAGTTACGCCCCTGGGTACTACCAGGGCCTAGTCTTATTTGAAAACGAGGGTAGGCTAAATGGGTCATAGCACATACGTGAAGAAAGGGCAAGTTATTTTTTACCTGAGGCTCCAGGCCTAAATTTTGTTAACCAGAATAAACTGAGAATGTAAAACTCGAAAAGTTTACATAACATCATGTCCGTTCGAAAATCATAAATCTGGCTGAAACTCTGAGTAACAACGAAGAATGTAGTCTTTGTTATTGTCTTACTTTTGTTATAAATCTGGCTGCTAGTTTTCTTCACTTTTCTTGTTTTGGTTCCGGTTCGCTTCTGAAAGGGTTCTTGTTGGCGAGAAAGCAGAAATAGGCCTAAGTGCTCCATTACCTTCAATCAACGAAAACAATCCCAGTACCGTATTATAGACGAGTGAAAAAGGGAAATATAATAAATCACCAAAAATATCAAAAATGGAGTTTTCCATCTTTCCCAATTGATTTGCAAATTGTGTGGCATCTTCTTTATTAAACTAATTTGTGATTGCTAATGTAGCAAGAATTGGTGATAATCAGTATCAATGGCCATGGCCTAATGCATCATCTCATGTTTTTCTAACTTTCCCCAAACGACTCACATAAAAGGGCATCGCTACATATTCGGTAAAACATTTTTGGGCGTTTCGTAACATTTTTTCGTTTCATTTCATTTCGCTTCGTTTCATACTAATGACTTGTAAAGTAAAATATGCGAGGGAGTCATGACGATCCCATGTAACTCATACTTGTAAGGGATTCGGATTTCATAATCTCAATTCAACATAGATAAAAGAATTTCTAATTAGGACTGTGTCACAAACTTTTAATGATAAGATACTATCTTTATGGCCACAAGCTGCTCAAGATATTTTGAGTCATGTATTTTTATTTTAAAATCCAAAAAGCTATTTTATTCCTCTGTTCCTTTGTCTCTTTTCATCAAATCAATCATATTTCGATTTCTTACTACGTCATCTTTAACACGTTCTTATCGTTATCAAATCATTCTTGGAAAACCAACCCCAATTTGAATTCTTTGACGTCAGAGAGCTCTTTTGAAACTCGATATAGCATATGCGTCAGCCCGGAGACAATAATCGTGATCGTGAGCTAGATCAAACAAAGCCGAAATTCTTTCTGCGGGGATTCTGCGGTTTTGCTTCTGAACAAAAATTTTACTCTGACGAACATGGTCCTTGCTATCTAGTAAGCCATCCAGGAGTTTTTTTGGCGCGGAATCATCGAGCATTTTTGTCGAAGCTTTATAATTATGTTTACACGTATCTCTTCACAAGAAACCGCTTATCATCATCATCACAAAAGACCTAAGTTCTTATAAAAAATTGCGTGCAGCTCACGAGGTATGAACAGAAAGAGATTTTCTAATTTGAAAAAGTCTCCTACGTTAGATAGTGAGTAACGAGTCCGATTTTACGCCTACATTTTGTAGCGACTATTGGCCTAAGATATACAAATATTTAAAGATGCACACAGATGGGTCACACGTAAAATTTGAATGTACATGTTGCGTGGAAATTCAACTCAATTAGGCACAGGAACCAAAGCAAAGCTGTGGTGTAAGCGGTGATCAAGATGGCAGTGCACAAGACGCAACAGAGCCAAAAAAACCCACTATCCATAATAGAAACTATATTCAAATCTTCAACTATTTAACTGAGCCACATACCTAGTGTCTTCAAGGCAAGTAAGGCAATCGTCGAAATCTTGAGGCACTGCTCGTAGCTTTGGCTACGTGGCTAGGCCTAGGCCTATTTCGAACGTAACCAAAAACAGAGCGGGGAAACACCTTGAAAACATAGATAAAACATGTGACCCATCCGAATGCGCCTTTAAACAATGGCGGCAGCGTAATATAAAGCGATCTCAGTTTAAAAGGGTTTACCTTCGCAGGCATTCATTTAGTTAACTTGGTTGCTTTGTTCAATAGTTAAAACTACAAAATGGATTCGAGACTTAGCCATTTCTAATCCGATCTTTCGTTCCACAATTATGAGCGACTTTCTGAAAAGGTCGCTTCCAAACGGCAGGGGTTCACTCTGAAATATATATTTGGCTCTTTGTTTTTCAACAAAAAATTTACAAAGCTAGTGCCTTGTATCCCTACAGGTACAGTCCCTAAAAATGGAGCGTTAGAGATCCTTGCACCCTATGAAAATTAGCCAGGTCCCCTGGTGCTCCAAGCTACTTCACCTTCCCTAACAATTCATGTGCTCTCCAACTCTCGTACTTTCTGGTCGGGCATCCTTTTACCCATCCTTTTTAGGCCCTGCCCCCCTGCTCGTGAAAACGCCCATCACAGCCTCAATAGGGATAACTCCCTGAAAACACATACAAGATTCCTAGTGGAAAAAGCCAGTAGACCCTCGAGATGGGCCAGTGCTGAAAACTTTTGAGTGTATGACACTTGGGGACACATACGGCCTCTGTCCCATTTTCGTCAAGAAAAGGCTTTCTTTCGACTAAATACGATTTTCCTTGTCTTCTGATTGGTGCCTACCCTGGGTACCATGTGACAGTTGTAAGTGACTGTCCTTTAATCTCCATTACGAGATAGAGACAAAAAAGAAATCGTGAAGTGTGTATATAATTATTCACATCAAAAAGCCTCCTAAAACTAAGATTCAAAGGAATATATATACTTAATCTAAAACAATAGTTACACATAATACCAAAGAAGATTGACATGTATACNGAGATGGGCCAGTGCTGAAAACTTTTGAGTGTATGACACTTGGGGACACATACGGCCTCTGTCCCATTTTCGTCAAGAAAAGGCTATCTTTCGACTAAATACGATTTTCCTTGTCTTCTGATTGGTACCTACCCTGGGTACCATGTGACAGTTGTAAGTGACTGTCCTTTAATCTCCATTACGAGATAGAGACAAAAAAGAAATCGTGAAGTGTGTATATAATTATTCACATCAAAAAGCCTCCTAAAACTAAGATTCAAAGGAATATATATACTTAATCTAAAACAATAGTTACACATAATACCAAAGAAGATTGACATGTATACTACTACGCATGACCAAGAAACAAAAGTAAGATGCTCATTCAATCAAATTAACATGATAACGAGGCTAAAGGAAATGACGTATCAGTAGGCAGTATTCCTGCTACAACCAGACCAACTCAGACAGTAGTACCCAGGATAATTGGCACCCCCCAAACTTCTCGCTGCTATCACAGAAGAACAATTTATTCCATTTTGCTCCTGTCCTGTTTTCGTTTTATTTCTTCTGATTTTGAGGCTGGATCTTGTTTGCTGATAACATTGGCAGCTGTCCAGTCACGAGACTAGGTAGATTGATAGACGAATGTCTCCAAATTCTATTTTGAGTTCGGTTAATTAATGTTATTTTGACGTGCAAAGTTCACGACGAATTGTTGTCGGTCGTTCGACTTAGCAACCTTAGTTGGTGAATTGTGTAACTGTCTCATTTTAAGGATTTAATTTGGTTACTTTAATTTATCAGGCTAGACAGAAATTGCAACATTATAGTGTGCCCTTTATCACGAAGACTGATGTCAAGTGGTTCAGCCAAGAAGAGACAAACGGCATCTAACGGTTGCTAGCAAAATGATCTTGTAACATAAAAAATGTCGTATTTTGCACATAAACACCATTCTCGCGGATTCCGTGAATGAGGATAGGTAGGAAATCATGTTATCCTGTGGTCTAACTCTACTAACTGAGGATTGTCTTCTAACAAACAGCAAAATACGATTGCGCTGAAGATGGCAACTAGGAATTTTTTACCATGATCCTTTGCGTTTCATGATAAATCGACCAATCNAACATTATAGTGTGCCCTTTATCACGAAGACTGATGTCAAGTGGTTCAGCCAAGAAGAGACAAACGGCATCTAACGGTTGCTAGCAAAATGATCTTGTAACATAAAAAATGTCGTATTTTGCACATAAACACCATTCTCGCGGATTCCGTGAATGAGGATAGGTAGGAAATCATGTTATCCTGTGGTCTAACTCTACTAACTGAGGATTGTCTTCTAACAAACAGCAAAATACGATTGTGCTGAAGATGGCAAGGCAACTAGGAATTTTTTACCATGATCCTTTGTGTTTCATGATAAATCGACCAATCAAATCAATCGAGATTCTTTCAGGTGCAAAGGATCATGGTTAAAATTCTCCGACGTCATCTTTATCGCAATCGTCTATTGTTTTTTCCATTTTTTCCAAACTTATTTCATGATGGTAAATCATTTCTCATGATACTCAAATTATTTGGTTTCAAAAGGTTTGTCAGTCTAGCAATAAGTTTCGTTCAATTCCGTGAGTTGCCACAAGGGCTCCTTTTATACATAAATGAAACATTGAGAGAGTTTGGTTACGATTTCTTAGCCCCTTGCTTGGAAAGCAAAGACCAAGCAAAAATAACATTTCACATCCCTGACTAAAAGCAACTTGAAACGTGTGATATCCAGATTTCATTTTTGGAACGTTTCTCTCCTCTATTTCAAACCCGATTTCAAAGTCAAAACACAGTGAAGGAAATAAGAGTTTCTCTTGAATATTTCACGAGATAGTGTAGAAATACCTAACAGTGATTTATTTCTTCGTTTGTCAGCCATCAAAGATCCATTGTCAAACTAGACTAAGCCCGTCAAAAAACACCAACTTCAAGTTTTTGTTATTACGACAGTTTCCAAAAAATGTTCCGATGTTCGCATAAACCAAGTTGGATGTCAAAATGAGATAAAAATTCAAAATACCCATTTTTGCATGCGCAACACTCTAATCTTAAAAGCAGAGATCCTGATCATTACGTAGGACAACAAATTTCTGAGTTATGAGCTCCTAAAGTTAAGCTGAAAAGTTACTTTGAAAGTTGTAGATACCTTCCAGATACCGTCCATTGTTTGCAAAAGATTTTGTTGACGAAACTTCGAAATTTGTCAACACAGCATAGGTTCCAAACCTTTTAAAAGGGTGGTATGAAGACGGGCTTTAAGAAACGCGGTAGTTGTGTTCATATAGCAGTTTTTCTCCCTCAGTCCCTATGCCCGCGGAGGTTGTTGTTGTTGCTGTCACTCAAATGTGCAGGGCACAGGAATACAAGGAAAATGGCGCACAGGGAAACAGGGAGGAACAAAACTGTTTTAGGGACAACAACTACCGCGTTTCTTAACGCCTAGGGTACCGTTAACTTTTTTGATATCCTGATTATTTTCAAATTTACAGCGTTTCTTATATTTAAACTTTTTGGGTTGTGACCACTAGATCGTAAATCAGAGAAGCAACAGATTGCTGCTTGCCACCACATTGTAGACCTTAATAAACTATGGTTTTCTTTAAAATTCGACCATTTTTCTCCGTAAATTTGGAAACAACGATGATTTCAATTTTTTTCAAATTTTACTTGAATTCTTTCAGAAAAAGATATTCACTGTAAATTTGCAAATAATCAAGATAGCAAAAAGTTCATGGTAGATTTACAGCAAAGCACCTACAGTTCCTTTCAAGCCATCCAATTCAAAATAAAAGTAACGGCCATTCACACTCGATTTACATCACCTCTCTTAAAGATTCGGACTGATTCAAGGACATATTCATCAAAATTGATTCAATTGCAACTTCTTGGCAGAGGAGTGGGTAATGTTTACATAGTCATGCAGCTCATTTTGAAATGAGTTAGAGGAAACATGGTTTATAACAAGGGAAATGACCGTTAGGCCTAAGCCACTTGTTCAAGATAAGCTTTCGTGGATGCCAAAGATTTATCAAGATTTTCGAAGTGACACATCGGCGTATTCATCTCAGAAGAATACCTTCGGATACAGATTCAAATGTTATAAAATGATTCAGAATGCCATCTCCACTTTAATGCAATAACAACGATCAGGGTTGTTACTGTCTTTAGGCTAAAATAGGATCCAGAGACGTTTTTCGGATTCAACCTGTAGCTCTCAAACCATTTATCAGATCGATCCCTATAAGTTGATAGTTCTTTCTGTAGCTATGATAATAAAGCAGGCCTAAAATCCTTGATAAAATTTTCTAGCAATTTAGCCCCACAGCTATCATAATCAAATTCGATCGGTCAATCTTTTCTATTTATGATCAGTGTATCGAAATACTCTCACTTTTTAGAGAAAACTTGGCTCTGAACTTTGTAGTACGGTTTCTTGTCTTTGGGCCCAATTCTTATTGTAAAAGTTTCTTGTACAGTTTCTTAACTTTCATAAAATTGAGCATCACAGTTTATCGTAATTTTTTGAGGACCGCTACTATAGTTTTTGTGAGTTGTAAATCAAGCTTTTTGAGCCCAGAGAATTACAAAAATGAACAAAATCGTAACCTATTCTCACTGCCTTTGCCGCCCCGCTATTCAAATTAGGCCAAGATATGGAGAGTGCGAGGGAATCGCGGATTTGAATAGCGGTTTGGCGTTCTTCGATTGCCAATCATCGCTGAGGGAGGAGGGTGGGTCGAAAAACCTGGATAAACGTCTTGTTGCTTGAAAGGGGCCTAACTAACTGGATTCAAGCTTAAATATGCCTCCTGGTCCCCCGGGACCCGTGAAGGCATGCAAAGAGGCATCCTAGGCCATGTAGGACCCCAGAGAATATCTAGATCGAGGCCGAATTTGAAAACGAGGGCTTTTCAGCCAGTGAGAATAATAAATAAAAACTGCACTGTTTAGTATTATTTCAATTGGTAATACACTTTCTGTTTAAAAGCACTTCGCAGCTTTTTAACTTTGATTAAGTCTTTGATCGCTTCTAGTAGAGTTTCTTACCTTTTTGGAAGAGGCTACTACAGATTCTTATATATAAATGGTTTCTTACAAAACAATAAGAAATGAGCGCAATACACTAATAATGTGCTCACTTCACACTTCAAGGTTTCTTAGCAATCAAACAGTTTATTGGAGTTTCGTAAAATTTTGGCGTTAATTTGCTGTGGATTATTTTTTAATAAGAAATATTTTTAATAATTTTTAATAATTTTTGCACAGATGTGCTGGTGCATGAATCCTTCGGGACATGGGCGTTGTCAAACCCTTCCTAAGCCTTGGGATAGAATGATGTAACCAAACGACAATTGCAATGCATTTAAATGTTTGGTAAATGGATACATCATAGTGACACCCTGACCATTCAATTAGCTGATTACACAATGGGAAATCGGTTTAGGGAAATTGTAATCAAAATGGAATGTCACAGAATATCTGGTTGCAGGCGATGTACGACAAAATCTCACAAAGATAAGCTACTTTAGATATTGAATGCCTGCAGGTTGTCGAGACTTTTAGGCAGACATCTAGATTTTCAGTAGCTTATTGTTAAGTGGATCTGAAATGATCCGAAAGATAAACCATCAAAATAAGTCCTCAGGGTATAAAAAATAGCCTTCTGGGAAAAATGTCTTGCTCCCCAGGGAATCAAGAGGTATCAAAGTAGCATTCACAAAATATAATATTTGACTTCTACCTTGATCAAACTAACAACTTGCATTTATGACTACCAAGCGTCCAAGAAAATTCCCCATCTCTCTCCAAGCAATGAACTTGTAAATCAATATGTCGTAGCGTTTGAAATTATGGTGCTTTCAAATTACAAAAGTTTTTTCAATAGGACAAGGTAGACTTATTACATGAGTCCTTGTTTTCGCTCCATTCCCCCTAACCATACCCCACAATATGACTGACTATAACAATAAATAACAATTCAATTCAATGGAGCAAAACTTTGACTCATATCATCAGTCTAAGGACAAGGAGGCTTTTAAATGATTAACTGCAAAGTCACGTTCGACTTTCATTCATTCATTTGTATTTATTTAGGCACGGTAGCCCCGTCAGTCCATCAAAAACTTTTTTGACTTGATCTTCAAAGACAAATTTCGGGAGCATCGCTAAATTTAGTGCATCAACATTTTCTTTCATGGAGAGTAAAGTGAATCTCAAGGCTCTGTTGTGAAGAAGTCCATTATTTCAACGTTCAAACAAGGGTAGATCTCGTCTGTTGCTTTCGATGACTTCCCCGAGCAAGCAAAGTCAATTCTACGGACGATTAGTCGAAGCGCAAATGTAAACAAACCAAGCTACTCGACATTCGCTAAAACCTGCTTACCCGAAGAAGCAGTCCTGGAAGCGAAAAAATAATTCTACCAACAGATATAGTCTTTATCTACAAAAAATGAATCGATTTAAATATCTACTGCAGCATTTTGCTATTTCTTGCTCACTGAACTCAAGCAATAAGGAATTTATTTCTGACGTGATTTTTCCGTAATTTAAAGATTTATTTCTCCAGTGATAGGACAGAACGTATAAGATAGGGTGTGTTTGATTGGTAATTCCAAGCCTACCAAATTCTGAAAACAGTAGACTTCGCAGAGATGGAAATATATTTCCCAATTAAACACACAAATCTTGAAACGGTAGGTTTGCAGAAATATAGCATACGGCTAGAAGCCTCATTAGAAGCAGAAACTTGGCTCTGATCTTTCCTAAACCATAAAAAAAAATACACTTTTTAGTATTATTTGGGTTCGCAACACTCTTTCTGTTCAAAAACACATCGCAGCTCATGACTAAAATGAAAAAGTTTCTTCACCTCGAACTGACCTCTGATAATTTCTAGTATAGTTTCTTAACCTTCTGGAAAAGAAGAGGCTACTACAGTTTCTAATAAGCGGTTTCTTATAAAAGAAATGAATGTGGTCTAGGAATGTACTAGATACCTCATTTTTGATTCAACAATGGATGGACAGACGAAATCTACGTGGTCAGCACATAAGAGCACTACAAACATCTTTAAGATGCCCACCCTCTGCAGGAAACGGTTATTCCCGTTACAAAATTTCCTGCTCTTTCCGACACAATATCGTACCCTTGAAGCAACATCCTTCTGTGATAGCAATCAGGCTAGACAAACAATATGGAGAAAAATGAGCATGGTAAGCAAAATTTATACTATACGCACACTGAGTGACCCAGAAAACTCAAACTTTTTGAAAAATCACTATAATTTTGCTATGTAACTGAACTCGAAACTTCTTTTGTGCTTTCCTGTCAAGGACCAATTAACTTCAGGACAAGATGTTTACCTGCGAAAAAGATGAAACCGTACATTTAAGTACTAGTTTGAGCATGTAAAAAACGTCGTATTTCAGCCAAAGGACCCATATAGTCTATGCAAGCAAACCAGAAATTTAAGTTAGCTACTGCCCGTTCTTTTATGTAAAAAGGCCTGCAGCATGAAGCAAGATTTTAGCAGAACTAAAAAATGGTAGCTCAGACTAAAAGTACCAAAGATTACATTGCTAAGAGTGTTAAGTTAGGTTTTTTGAATTCAGCTCTAAATTACTGGGTGCACCAAAAAGAACTTCACACGATTGAAAATTCATTATACAAAAAATACTTGATAAATTGGAATGAATCAACGCTCAGAAAATAGAATGAAAATCCCAAAAAATACTTTCGGGTATCAACCAAACTTTGATTCATTCCAATATATTAATTATTCTGTAAATAAAGAATTAATAAAGAATTTTCAAACATGTGAAGCTCTTTTTGGCGCAACCTGTACGCTCTGTTTTATAAGAACAAACAGGAAGAGGTTTTTCTTAAAATCAAAAGCAAAGCAAAAACATCGTTAAAGCTGAAACTCCTAGCTGAAAAGAAGAAACTTTTAGCAAATTTCAATTCAATTCAATACAAAGTCAGAGACAGAGCAAAATAAAGCCATCATGAAAAGATTAGGGGAAGTCCGCCCAGGGGCGGGCGGATCCAACCCGAACTTGAAGGGGGGGGCACTGCAGAGGGGGCGCCAAAAATAGAAAGAATTAATAGCGCTCCGAAGGCGTGCGAAATTTTTTGGACTATATTTTACCAAAATAGTTTGGTTTTTCTACTAAATACTGGCATGTTTTTTTCATGTTTTTCCCTACAGCTGTCTGAAGCAGATTGAAAAAAGTGGGTTAGTATCATAATTAGGGGCGCACTTCTTTCCAGAAAGGGGGCGCCAAGCAGAGTTTTCTTCTCGAAGAGAGGGCAGGAGGAGTCTGCTACAGTGAACTAGATTTTCACGAGCATGTGCTTAAAAACTTAGAGCATTTACACGGCGAAGATTTTAATGTTGAAAGCAAAGAAGTTTACCGCTTCAATCGAGAACAGTTCCAGGAAGAAATCGTCAAAACTTAAGAATCCCCGAGGTTATCGACAAATTGAGGTTCGTAGAAAGTACCGGTTGAGTCATGCACCTTTTGGAAAATCACTAAAATTTGATATGTCACTGATCTTTAAATTTTCTTGTTGTGTATTTGTGTCAAGAATCAAATAAATTTGATAGGTGTAATATTTAAGACTTTATATTTAATCTTGTTATGTTTTATACACGGCCATGCGGAGGAGCCAGTGTTGTTGTTGCTATTAAGAATCTCGTGGTGTTGGAATTTAGGCCATGTTATGTTCGGTTGACACACCTTGTCTAGTTTCGATTTATCGTCTCTATGGAGCCCCCAAGAATTAACAATAGGTGGTCGTTATTTTGCTTTCCCGGGAGAGAGACGATGAAATTACGGCATTAAAACTCTATTATGAGTAACAGTGTTTTGCAAAATATATTTTTTCTTCTTGAAATCAATAATTTACGTTTTCATATGAAAGTTCGAGTCCTACACGGACATAAGAGCCAGTGGCGTCGCCAGGGGATGGACTGGGGTGGAGTTTCTTAGAGTGGTATAAATAGTGTCAAAATGGTTGGGTATACCTTGCAGAACTTAATTCTTTACTTTGGCCACCCCACTTTTACAGGGCTGGCGACGCACCTGATAAGAACTTCATCAAGGACGTAAGAAACCAATCTAAGTTTTAGTGCGGTATTAAAATTCAACTCGATAATCACTCCTTGTGATTTGGGAGTATGATTCAAAACCAGGTAGCTTCTTAAAGCACAACTTCCCACAAATTCAAAGTCATTTGAAGACTTTGCAATTCGACTAAAATCAATTTGGACCTCGACACAAATGCACATGAAGAAATTTTCATGGTCGGTGATATAATCGAATGATTTTGATGCAGGGCCGTAAGAAGCATCTTAAACTTGGGGGGGCACGACACTTCAAGGGCAATTTTTCATTAAGCTAAAGGGGGCACTTCCAGAAACAAAAAAGGGCACTCTATTGTTTATTGTAAAATCTTGGGGGGGGGCACGTGCCCCCAGTGCCCCCCGGTTCCTACGTCTCTGTTTTGATGATTTTTCAAAAGGTGCCACTTTTTTATTCACCCGGTAGAACAGTGTACTCTTGCTTATTTATCTTCGCCTATCGTGTGCTGGCTTTCATACAATTTCAACTCCAGACAAGAGTCTGACCTTACGTGTGATAAAAAAGCTATCTGATTTCTAATGCTGCCTGGAAATTACACAAGTTCACCCAACCCAATTCTTTCAACACATTGTCGAGTGACACGTTTTTCGTGCAAAAGGTGACACACGAAAAGAGCACGACAGTCAACACAGCAAAAATCTTCCAGCGCTTATTAGATTAGTGATGTCATACATTGGTTTTGAAACACTGATTTGGAAAACATGGCATTTTCAAGTGGTTTTGTCTGGTTTGCTTAATTCAATTGACAGTTGAATTATTACTGTGTCCTAAAAGGATGTGGCCTAAAAGGGGAGGAAAGTGTATCTTCAAAGTAATGTTTCTTAATAGCTCACGAGAGCAACTCGATGAGTTCAGCTAAAAGTGCACCACCGTTGAGGTTAAACAATAATCTCACCAGACAACTATTATTACACAACTATTTTTTTACAAGAAACCACTTCTGAGAGACTGTAGTACCCTCTTCTAGAAATTAAGAAACTCTGGAAGCATTCAGAGGTCAATTCGAAGATGTGAAGTGAAGAAACTTTTTTCAATGTTGGTTATGAGTTGCAAAGTGTTGCAAGTGTTGTTAAACAGCAAGTGCATTGAAAACAGGCGAAGCCCGATCAAGAATTAATGTCTACTTTAAAATAAGTTGAAGTAGTAGCAAAATTCTTCCCGCCCTTTTGAATGAACTTTTCTGTATGTGCTCATTGAACATTTCTTGTGTTTTGTATTGTCAGCAACTTTTATGTAATGTTTGCAAGTTGAAAAATTAGAAAAAACAGGAGATGCCCAATTAAAAATTACTTTACAATGCTCAAGAGCCCGCAAGTACTAGTCTGATTACAGAGTCGTCGTTATCGCTATTGATAGACTGATGGACGCTCAAACTATGCAGTATGTCAGGTATGTAGTATGAGCGGTCTCGGTTTGGTGCAAGTCTCGTTTTGATGAGCGATTACTGGAACTTATCGTAAAAAATCTACTCAAGTACAGTATTAGAAAAATCTTCCACTTTTTGAATGAACTTGTGTGCCAGTAAATGTGTTTGATTTGGCATTCTTGTGTCTCATTTTATTTTAGTTTATCAAGTTGTATAAACTTGTGCATGTCTTAGAAAATTAGAAAAAACAGGAGATGCCCAATTAAAAATTACTTTATACTTCTAATTAAGTTGAAGTTCAGAAGAAGCAAAACTTCCTCCCACCTTTCTGAATTTTTTGTGTCTCATTTTGTCTTTTCAGCAAGTTGAAAAAACTTGTGCAAGTCTGCAGGTCTGGGGGATTGGATTAGAAAAACAGGAGATGGCCTATTAGGAATTATCTGATTACCCCAATTCTATCGGAATTGCTACTAAAGATAACGGCGAGATATGGCCCACCAATCTAACTTGATATTTGGTGGTCTGTATGGATTTAAGTACCTGTGTCCGTTTCAGAGATCTCAAGATTTGGCAATCTACGGATGGAGAGGAATTTTTTCTTTCCTGGAGATGAAATCTTATTGTGAAGAAACCAAGGAAAGAAGATATCGCAGAGATGAAATTAGAGTCAAAGTTCAAATGAAATTAGATAATTCGGGGATGATTGCAAGATTTGCTCAAAATCTGCTCAAATGAATGAGTTAAGAATGTATCCTTAGTGAGAAAATCAATTTGCATGAAGTAAATTTGGAAAGGATAAAGTAAGTTTATCCCCAGTTTATCTTGTATTTGCAGGAACTCTCACTTTGCCAGTAACCTGGACTCTTTAGAAATATGGACCAACCAATTATATGGCCAAGTGACGCCATTAAAAATGTTCTTTCCTGGCTCCAAAGCAAAATTCAAAATTATTGAAGTTTTTTCATTTTAGTGTTTTTTAGACAACTAGAGGCAACTGCTCCAGCTGCATAAAAATCTAAAAATTCTTTTATAAAAATAATTTTAAATTTACGTTGGATAACGAAATTGTTGTTGAGATATTTTCGTAGGACACCGATTACAGTAAAACGTCAAATAAGATCTAAAAAATAAGAAACGATGAACCAGTATGGTTAAAAATCTAGAAAATTCAGTAATAAGAATACTTCAAAATTACATCCGACAACGGAAATTTGTTACTAGGTATTTTCGTAGGACACAGGTCACAGCAAATCGTCAGATGAAGGATTCAAAGGATAACAAACGATCATAGCATACAGAAAATTTATGAACATTCTCGTTTCTTCTACTTCGGATCTGATCTAAGGACTTGCGATGGTCAGTGTCAGACGAAAATTTGCAGCAAATTGGTTTCGCTATTTAACATGATATTCAAGCTCTGTACGAGGATTTTTTAAAACATTTTGTAGCAACTTTATTACCAACTTTATTTATCTCAACGCATAAAAACGGAGATCGCTAGACTTCGACATTCTCTTGTTGGATTAAAACTAAACTCGAATAATGCTCAGTTTGACGAGCAAAACTTTGCAACAAAATTGCTGTAGATTTCTGAAACAGTTAGATAATACTAACCAACTGCAGAGCAATTTCTACTACTTAAAAAATATAAAATTACCCAGCCACTCTGAGCCAAATTGTCTACATAAGAATGTGCAGTTCCTCACGAAAACCGGATTTTTCAATATAGCCTGACACAAATCATTTTAGCCATTTTTACAGGACCTCTGAGTGTTGTGTAAAGGGCCCATATTTTCGTAATTTCGAGACTAACTTCTTTTACATCGCATTTTCTTCTATTTGTATGCAGGCACTACACTTCACAATACAGTCGTTTTACAATCGAATTTTGATGATTTTTTAAATGAATGAAATTTTTCGCTCATTCCACACTTCAAGTTGCCCATGTTTGAATGGAGTCTTTGCTATACATTTGCTATTCTGACTGTAAGAAAAAAAGCACACAATTACACAAAAACAGTGCTATTATGCCTCGATTACCCAGCACCAGTGGCACTTCCTTTCCCCATAGAAAACGGTAAGATATGGTCCTACCCTATATTTGATAGTCTAACGGTGCCGCCAAGTTTCTAGGGCCCTTGGGAATTTATGGCATCGCCGGATGAGCTGGTATTTATTTTTATTCTGATCGCCCACCATGGGCTATTAAGTGTGTGACGTCACAGATAGGGTAATCCTTATGTGCGAAGGGGTAGTATGTAAATGATGGAATAAAAGCGGAATGGAATTACGAAACGTCAGAACCAAAAATCGGGATTGTATTTTACAAAAGATCGCAATTAGCCAAAAAGCTTCATACTGAGATTTCATATGAAATTTCGAGCTACAAATGATTACAGAGGTCTATCAAGGAGATACCATTTCCGAGCATGCTTCCAAACCAGGTAGCTAATGAAAGTATATTAGATTCCTACAGATTCACAAATAAATAAAAAGAAATCTTCTAGATCGGTAACGAAATCAAATTTCGGCGATTAAACAAAACTTTTTGACTTGTTGGGTCACTCTGTAGTTCAATCTAAAGATTTATGAAATCAGATAGTGCGTTAGCAAGTGATATTTTGTGATAAAGTTCAATGACGATTCGTTGACCAGGTCCCTAGATTTCCCTGTCTCGTCCTTATCCCTCTTCTACCGCTACTATCATGGAAACTGCTCTCAGGAGCTCGGGAGAATCATGCCTGACAGGGGCGGTGCCAGCCCTGAAAAAGTGGGATGGACTAGGGATAGGATAGAATTGATTGCCAGAAGGTTTACCTAATGTTCTTTTGCATCATTTTTGCTCAAGAATAAATACCGACATGAGGAAAGTTGGGTGGACAGACATGTTCACCCCAGTCCACCCCCTGGCGCCACCCTTGATGCCTGAGCCTCTGAGATAAAGTCGTCACACCAGATTTAAACATATCCAACACAAATACTGTGTTTCACCTCAAAAAACTCGAACTGTCTCTTATTCAAACTCATTCATCCCTAGAACTTTGGTTCTCTGGAATACTCTTCCTAGCTTTGTCTCCCCAACTAGTTATAACCTGTCAGCCTTGAAGCCTTCCATCAATCGTCTCGACGTCGACCTCGTCTCCCTTAGCTAAGTCTTCTCTCTTTCCAAGTGCCTAGGGTACTTGTATTATAGCTAGCGCTACCTTTCCTTGGCACAATGCACCAGTGGTTTTGTGGTTTTATTCTCAGGAACGCCCTTTTTACCCTCACAAAATACCTAACCCCTCCTCCCGCCCCTCCTTAGATATTTTCTCAACGGATTTAGACTAATTGGAGGACTGACCTCGGAGAAAAGTGGGGAACCCCCCCCCCCCCCCCGTGGCTCCGCCACTGCAATGCACTAAAAAAAGTTGAAGACAAGATAACCCTAAAACAAACTAAAAAGTACTATTCCGTCATATTTTGATTCCGTAGTTTACGGACTGCCATAAGAAGGCAAGCAGCTGCAATGCAAGGAAATTCCTAAGGAGATAAATATCGATACTTTTAAAACGAAGAAAGCATCCAGGAAAGCATTTTGATTGTTTCCCAACCCATCAATCATCGACTACAATGGGTGATTGAATGGACAACAACGTTATCTTCAGAGAAATCTCGAAAAATTTGTTGATATTTCAGATAAGGGACATGTTTCAAAGTTGTTTTTCTTACTTCAACAATATTTTGTTTAGTATTTTGCGGTATGTGTGAACACAGGAGGAAAAAACAAGTTTCTATGAATCAAAACATAAGAAAAATTCTATGAAAATCCTATTGAAAAGATAGCTAAATACCGATGAATAAACGAGAAACAAAAGGGATCGGAATTTTTTATTTTTCAGAAAACATATTTATAATTTTTGGAGATATTAGATCATCAGTTCTTCTGCAAATTTAACGTTCATCGTTCAAGAAATTTTTTAGAGCTAGAAATCGTTCCTCGTTTGTATTGAGCATTGTTAAGCAATTGTAAGGGTTGTCCGCAGTAGGCACAAGATGACTTGTGGTCATAACCTGCAAACGTGTTTCATTAGACTATTTCGAAACCAAAACAGAATATATTATACCCTGAGATCTATTTTGTTTCATGATAAATTTCTCTCTAAGTTTTCTACAGCTAGAAGACAAATATAACCAGTCCTTGTACAGGTAAAAAAATTAGATTTCAGGGTATAATATTTTCCGTTTTGGTTTCGAAATAGTCTTATCTCTAGATAGTGAAACACGTTTGCAGGTTTATACCTGATTTTCACGCTTTTCACAGTCAACAGTGTTTTGCATTTTAGTGTCTGATTGTTCTGTTTTGGTTACGAAGAGCTGCTTACTCCATAAAAGTGCAACAGATTTGATCGATTCTAGCACTGTAGACATTACTTTGTGAAATCTGAAATGCGGTAGAATTTATTCTCCGGGAGTTAACTTAAAGACCCATAGCTAACCATGATCCTTTGCGGCCGTAAAGTCGACTTTCATATGATATGAAAGTCGTTTCTGGCCTAAGTTCTATTTGTTTTGCTCTTCATTTGGCAAACAAAGGATCATGGTTAGCAATGGGTCTTTAAATTTTGATATATTATTTATCATTTTTGGTGCCTTGACAGCTAAGTTATTCATCTTTTAAAGTTTCATGTTGCCACTACTCTAGACTTGCTCCAAGTCTATTCTGTGGTCCATCAGCGCTCAATAAAACATTATAACTTCTGCGGGGGCGTAAATCGTGACGAGGACGCTGCGAAGGAGAAACGAGAAACGAAAGGAAACAGAATTTTCTGTTTTCGAGAAACTGTTTCCTTTCGTTTCTCGTTTCTCCTTCGCAGCATCCTCGTCACGATTTACGCCCCCGCAGAAGTTATAATGTTTTATTGAGCGCTGATGGACCACAGAATAGACTTGGAGCAAGTCTACCACTACTCCGGAAACAGAGCTTTAAAGCAATGGGCCTAATATGTCAGTGTAAATATTTTATGCAAAAATAGTAACGATTACCTCGTTACATTTGACATTTGAATATCAAAATAAACGCTGTAAATATATGAACACTAACAAAATATCAAGAAGCAATACTGCCGTCATCATTGTAGCTGAAGCTCAAATATTACCATCGTAAAAATAATTCATCTGGGCAAGCAGTACCATATACCTGTAAGAGAGATGATGCTTGTACTACGAGTGTTCCAAAAAGTCCCCCTGTTTGAAAAGTCACAAAAATTTGATTGCAAGGCCAATCTTCAAATTTATTTTTTTGGCAAGTAGATCAAGGACCAAATTATTTTCCCAGGTATAGCTTATCGTTTTGATCAATTTGAAAATTAGCAAAGGACTTTTTTTAGACACACCGTATATGCCTTAACTATCTGGTTTCAATTTCATCAAAGCAGAAATGCTTCTGCACGTTTAGGAATCAAATCTTTAAAAATATTGTACGATTGGTTAACTCAGCTTTCGTTTGATTTAATGGCTTGGAAGGAACTTCAGGTACTTGCTTCATTGGCAATCTTTGATATCTTGATTACTTTCAGAATTACAGCCTCTTCAGTGCTTCAAACAATTTTCCGGCTGTGACGTCATCAAATTGCTAAATCGTGAACCAGAAAAGCTACAGATTTCTGCTTACCGTCATATTATAGATCTTCATAAACTATGGCTGTCTTGAAGATTGTACCGCTTTTCCTCAATTGATTTAAGATTTACAACGGTTTAAATTTTTGTTAAAGCTTTTCGTGAATTCTTTCAATAAAAAGAAACGCGCAATAATTTTGAAAAGAATCAAGATATTAAAGATTGCCAATGGAGTCTTATAATGAAGTACCTGAAGTTCCTCTCAAGCCATTAAATCAAACGAAAGATGCATCAACCAATTGTGCAATGTTTTTTAAAGATTTGATGCCTTTGCTTCGCACGTTATAAATGAGCCGGAGGAGCGAACAGAAGTCCTTTCCGAGGTCCTTTCGCTAAATGGTCCTCTGGGATTTTTAGATTGTCCGCAACGCTCTTATTAAAAAGTTGCTGACGTAGAGAGCCTGTCATAAACTATATCTTAGCTTTACCTTTCATCACCTTCGAAGATTTTAAGTTGCCTTCAATTGTTTTAAGTTGACAACCAAAGGCATTGGGCCTAATCTACCAACCCATAAGAAGTAAGATCTTTATTGCCTTGTGAGGGTTTATTATTGAAAGAAAAGTCAGAACCATATTTCCTCTGGTGTGGATTCCTTCAGAATTGAAATCTAACGCTATTTTCATAATTAAGCAAAATGATCTTAGTTGCCATAGCTCTAATTGAATCAAATGTCTAATTAAAAAAGAAAGTTATACCTCTGTGTATTGTTTAAAATGAGACGAAGTAAATGCTCTTAAAATTTATTAGGTAATGATATCACGTTTTGCAGACGAATTCAAAATAAGATGACACCAAAACAATGATACGTGACTGCGAATAATAAATTTGAGCACGAACAGACTTGAAATTTATGACAGTTATGGTATTTTTGTTCATGTTGTCTTAGTAACAGTGATGATATGGGAACGTTTTATGGATGAGTAAATTCGTTAGTTACTTTTCTTATCAATCAAAATTATGTTTTTATCGCGCGGATTGTTTATGGCGCGCACGACTAGCGATTCTTATCTTATTTTTGTCGTCATAAATATGACGAACTCTTTGAAAACGTTTTTCAAGGGAATGATGTATAAAGTTGTTTTGGACATTTTTTGACATAAATCATGTCGAAAAAAGCGTTGGATGATGGAATAATTTCCTGAATACATCGTGTCCCACTACTGTACTCTCATCTGACACTGGTCACAACAAATCGTGAGATAAGTCAAAAAAGTGAAATAGAGCGAAAACATAAACAGTGCAATTATTTGGCATTGGTCAGCATATCGAGCTTTCCCCATAGTCACTGAAAATGGCACAAATATACTCAGTTTTAGATAAGAACCTTGGCTTTAAACTTTCTGGTACGGTTTGGTTTCTTAACTTTCTTGTCTCAATTCTTATAGTAAAAGATTCTTTAGAGTTTTATAACTTTTATGAAATTGATCTTCTTAATTTATCATAATTAAGATAATTATCATAATTAAAGACCGGTAATATAGCTTTTCGAGCTCAGAAAGTGACAAGAAAGAACCAAATGATAAACAAAAATTATCCGTTTCAGAATTATTTTGATTGGCGAGAAACGCTTTATTTAAAACACTTTACAACACACAACAAAAAATTGAAAAGTTTCTTAACTTCGAAATTGACCTCTGATAGCTTCTAGTCGAGTTTCTTAATTTTCTGGAAGAGGATACCACAGTCTCTTAAAAGCGGTTTCTTATAAAAAATGATTCTTTTCGCAATCCCTTTGCCTTCATTCAAATCACGTGCGTTTACCACGGCGCTTACTGATATCAGACAAAAGGTCAGCGGTTTCGAGCTCTTCAATAATCTACCTCTCAGCTCCCTGTGGTTGAAGGCCTAATCCATAATGGCGGACAGCGAAGTAAACAACAGAAATGGAGTTAGCAAGAAAGTCAACATCTGGGAACAGAAAGTCGAAGACCATCGACAGAAACAACTAATAAATCCGTTTTCAGAATGGGAGGGAGCCTCACATCACGCCAAATTATCAGTAGATGATGAAAATTATGGAAAACCAGTCGGAGGAAGTCGAACAGAGCGGCGAGGACAACAAGCAAATCAACTTGTAGGCTCTGAGATTATAACATTATTGAGGACAATCAAGCTCCAAGGAACCATTGATCAAGACAAGGGATTGTATTGTATGAGCTTTGGAAGTCTTTTTGAGTTGTATACTAGAATTTCAAATAAAGTGGTTGGCATTTTACTAAGAGCAAGGAAATATGGACTCGTTGACTTTAGTGGTGAAATGTTATTTCAAAGGCAGCATGATAATGTTGTTATTTGGTTGACAGAGGCTGGAAATGACTTGACTTTAGATTAAAAGCTCGCTGATGATTGGTAAAGGCACCCATTGTCTCTTTTCGAGATTGAATTGAAATTGGCTGCATTTTTATGCACAGGCACCTGAATTATCAAATATCTTTTTACCAAAATTAGTCCAAAATATATCATTATAGTTACAAGAATTAAATAAATCACATTGTTGTTTGTTTTGTTAATGTAACGAGGCAATTAGTCTGTGAGTTAGACTATTTACGGTGTGTTTTTATTGACTAACCATCTGCCCTTGAGATATTTCTTGGACTCTCCATTATTTACCTGGTGAGTAAAAAACAATCCCCATTTGAAAGGCCATTGCTCCTTGAATATCAAGGCGAATATATTATTCAATAGTGGACATGTTCAAATAAATTGTGAAATGTACCTGGCTGAAATTGACCACTCCGTTCTCAAACTATGAGCGATCTTCTTGAGAAAACCCCTTCAAGAAACCTTAAAAAAACGGCATAAAATCAAGATCAAATTTCCCGTTCCTGCAACTTTGAAGCACCATGTGTATTCTTATTTGCAGTAATTAGGCCCAATGTTTAGGCCTTCCTTAAACTTATCATACTGAATTCATATCTCTGCGATTCCGTAACCAATGCCAACGACTGAGGAACTAGGATGATTCACTTGAAACATCTGGTACATTTTGTCCGTAAAGAAATTTTTGTATTTAAAGGGTGTCCCAAAAAAGTTTTGCCCCGTTTGTGTGGTTGCTGTGGAGGAGCCGTAACTTCAATTGTCCCGTTTTTACACAGTTGCATAGGATAGGCTTCAACTTAAAGTTTGAGACCTTGTTTGAGTTAATCTGACATGTAGCTGCTGATTTATGGCACAGGAAAGACAAATAAAATGGTTGCTTCAAAAACAGCACTTCCTTTGTTCTCCAGCAATCTCAAAATCAAGTAAATTTCGGAAGAAAGGGTTCTAGTGTTGTATTCACATTTTTTTCTGCATTTGTAAAAGGGTTAATAGTGTTGTTTATTTACAAGACGACACTACTAATTTGGTACACTTTGTCCATAAAGAAATCTTTGTATGTATGAATCTAAAATTCGCAAAGAATCACAAGAGATCCTTCTGTTAAAACGATATCATGCACTGCTTTGGAGAAGTTTTGATTGCGATAGACACAGACGATCGGGAGAACCTTCAAGATATCTACATAAGAAAATTAAGATCGAACATGCATAACGTTCTTTTTTTAAATTAAAAATTAAGAGGAAACATTTCTTGAGACATTTACTACATAGCAGAGTTTTCTCTCTCCATACTATTCCAAATACCGGGTGAGTCAGAAAACTGTATCCACTGTTTAAAAAAATCGTAGTAAAGAAACTATAAAACAAATTTGGAAATTTTACAACTCCTTAATTTCGAGAAATTATTCATAATTTACAATGCATTATCTGGATCTCAAATCAAGAATTCCCGAAAAAATAGCTTCCATGGGCTTGCCAAAACCATAATTGAGTGGCTCAATTAGATCCACTTTTCAATCCTTAAAACGGTAAAATAAATGTTTTTTTGGCTCAGTCATTGCTTTCTAATAATAAGCAAACTGTTGTTATGTACCGGGTGCGCCAAAAAAAACTATCCACGTTTGAAAAATCGTAGTACCTAGAGTACTAGATGGATTTGAATGAATTGAAGTTTGGCTGATAGCTGAAAGCCTGAAGTATTTTGTGATTTTTCT
>REGM01000071.1:244980-269559 GCA_004194415.1 Aurelia aurita
TTCAGAGATTTATTCAGAGATTTTCAAAGATTTTTTAAGATTTCTAAGACCTTTTGAGATTTTGAGATTTCAAAACTTATCGAGATGTTCAAAGATTTTTCAAGATTTTCAAGATTTTTCAAGATTTTGCAAGATTTGTAAGGATTCAAACAATTTTTGAGATTCTCAAGAATTGTAGAAAGATTTTTTGAGAATTTCTATCATTTGTTGGGGCAGATTTCTGGGATTTTTTTAGATCTTCGAAGATTCTTAGGATTTTCTTTGGGATTTCTAAGATTTTATGAAGATTTTTGAGATTTTCAAGATTTTTGAAGATTTTTTAGGATTTCTTACGAAAGTGTACGAGATTTTTGGAGTGATTTGCCCCTCGCCAAAAATTATAAAAACTGATGTCTTACTATTCTTTTCAAAATTTAGATAAAGTTGATATAACCATACGATATATTGCTTTAATTTAACCATCGTGGGAGAAAACAAGTATTGAAAAGAAGGTACATTAATGTTCGAAACTTGAATTCTTGCGGCTTATACCTAGCACACAAACCATATTTTCTCTTTCAAACCTACCAACAGCGTTGTATATAAATGTAATATTCAATTTTAGCAAGCAGTTTACATACTTCCTTTCTCCTTTTGCTTTGAGTAACAATTGCTCTGTGTAAGCGATTTCATCTGAAAGGGCAGCATTCTCCTTTTAAACAGAAAAGAGCAACATTAAACTCGATAATTCAAATGGTACAGAAAATATGTTTCATTGCATATTGGTTGTTGATTATGCATGATTGTTTTGTAAAAAAACTAAAAAGAAATAAAATTGGTATTTATTTTACTTGTATGGAATCAAAAAGGCTAAAACATCAATCCTATAATCAACAAATTATTTGCCTCCAATACGAGATTATATGACCACTCAAAGGGCAAAGTTAGATCCAGAAATTTATTCCACTAAAATCGGTCATACCCGAGGGGCAAATCACTTCTCAAAATAGTGTACGTGATTTTTGTGGTTTTAAAATCACGTGATTTTTTTCTGTGATTTTGTGTGTGATTTTGTGATTTTGTGTGTGATTTTGTGTGTGATTTTGTGTGTGATTTTGTGTGTGATTTTTTTGTGATTCTGTGATATTTTTGTGATTTTGTGATTTTTTTTGTGAGTTTTTGTGTGATTTTTTTGTGATTTTTTTGTGATTTCAATGAAGGTGTACGAAAAAAAAATCAGTGATTTGCCCCTCGGTCATACCGTTTTAAAGTTCTGAAACATTTTACCCGGAAGCTATTTTTTTTAAGTTTTAGAAATTACCATGAAATCTTGTCCGCTTTAGAGTGACGACATTTGTGATGTGATGATGCTTTCAAACGAATTTCTCAAAGGAAACTTTAGATAACTTGCTATAATCCCAGAGAGAGCACTTTTTGATATCATCATTATTTTCAGAATTACAGCGTTTTTCATATTTCTGCTAGTTTTGAAATTGTGAAGTCATCAAATTGCTAAATCGTAAATCATAAAAGCTATAGACTTTTGCTTGCCACCATCTTGCAGACTTTTAAAAACTATTTCTTGTATTTGTCATGTTAATTTTCCTCAATCAGTTTAGGATTTATGGTGCTTTTAATGTTTGTCAAAGCTTTAGATACTTCTTCTCGTACATCCTTTCATAAAACATGAAAACCCTGTAATTCCAAAAATGACGATGATATCAAAAATGCTCCCTCTGGAAATATGGCAAATTACATAAAGTTCCCTTCAAGCAATTCATTTGAAAGAATGGGGCAATAACATTTTACACAATTAATTTTAAAATTTTGCAAAGATTCGACGCCTATGCTCCTTTCTGCTATAAAATAATTAGCAAATCATTGATATCGGTTGATACATTATGATTTTACAATTGGGCAAACGCCGATACTTCATTTTGGGACATCCGGTAGACATTTTAGCTACAATCTAAGGTATAGCAATGATGCTCAATTCTCAAAGGTGCGAACCACGTTCTTTGGAGTTGAGTCCATTGCTTACATTGGGAATAAACTGTGGCGCCTTTTACTGCAAGGAATAAACAATCAAACAGCCTTCCTATATTCAAAAAATTAATTATATGTTGGAATGGTGATTAATGCAACTGTAGGCTCTGCAAAGTAAATATCCAGAAAATTGGGATTCTAACAGGATAGATGTCTTGTATTTATCCTGTAATATATATTTTTCATTTTGATAGTTTTATTTTATTAAGTTGCAAATTATGTAAATTGTAAATAGTAGGCCCTAATTAGCTGTAAATTAGCTATTCCTTTTGTAGCCTACTATGAATAAATAGATGATGATGATGATGATCATCATCATTATTATTATTATCACTTTGCTTACAGGGGGAATATATACAAATATCTATAAAATAAAAGATTATTCACGCCTAGTATCTAACAAAGTAAAAAGAAAGTAAAAAAAGTTACAATGATACAGGATAATTAGCTACAAATATAGATACAGACTTCTAAAATGTTCAAACATTTTCTTTTGCGGTATTTATTAAGCAACGATTTTCTCTCTCTATCTGTTCAAGAATCCAACCTGAGCCACAAAAGATCTGCATATTCTACAATTGCATTCCTCTCCCCTCCAGGCTTTGATTTTCCTTTTAAAATTAGAGAGGGTATCTGACTGTTTTAAATGATGATGATGATGACTATGATGATGATGATGATGATGATGAGGACGATGATGATGACGCAACTTCTCTTTTTCGTACTGTTAAACCAAGCTGCCATGTACAGTAAGATGAAGACAAAATCTACTTACAAATACGCCATCCTTTACTTGTCTTCTCAATTTCTTGTATCTTTGTTGATAATGTTCTGAGCTCTTGCTGCTTTTCTCTTTGAAAGATTCTGACTTCTGCAAAATGAGGTGACGTAATAATGATAATACTAATAATGGGAATATTTATACAGGGTAAACCTTGTCAGTGCTACGAGTACTGCTATTAACAAGGGCCCTGACATACATTAAATTAAAAAAACGAAAAATTTCGACGTTGCCCGAAAATTGAAATGACCGAAGATTTTTGTATCCAAAATTGTCGTGTCCAACCTTTTTGCACCAATAGGCAAGCTGAAGATTCAAATTTGATGGTAAGTATCGTATGCTTCCCATCCTTATCCACTTCTTAGCGAAATGACAGCCCCGACAGTTGCTTCTTCAGGCTAATATTAGACTTACTCTAAGTCTCTTTCTCGTTTATCCAATGTTTCCGGAGGGCAGTAACAACGACAAATTTTGCAACCAAGCATTAGTTGCTTTTGAATGACACGCCAATTCAAAGCGATTACTGACATATACAGACATATGGAATTTTTTCAAGCAACAAATCAAAACAAACGAAGCTGCAAAAGATGCCTTGAAACCAGTATGGCTAACTTGACGTTGTGCACGCGATAAGTTAATTCTTTTCAAGAGAGGTCATGAGTATATTTCAATTGAAGAAGCATATATCTAAGCATCGGCCTCACGAATTTTATTTAGTTGATTCAAAAGCCAATCATTAAGTGTTTTATTTGCACCTAAAATAAAAGAGAATTGTAATAATACCTTCTGCTCGGCTTTTGAATCAAATAAATAAGATCCCCGAGAGAGATGTTTTGATTGATTCGTCTTCATTGGATACATGCCCATGCCTTCTCTTAACCCTAATCCATATGGGGGGAGGGGGGGTTTCCAGTCAGTGGAATTTTCCGAGCGGAAACTGGCCTTTGAAGACAGAAAATGTCGCTTTGCAATTGAATAGAAATTTAAGGTTGAATGACTTTTGATTGTGTAAAATTCCACCCGCTTGGAAATTCCACTGACTGGAAATCAGCTGTGACACCCCCCAATATTCGGGAAAAACTGATCGAAACTTAGCAGACAATTTGGGCTGAGCTGATGTCTTGAAACCATAGTTGCTTCACTTCGTCATCGATAGCATTAAGTTTGTATTTGCGTGTTTTACAAATTATTGATAAACGAATTCAAAATCTTTGACAAGAAAAACATGTTTAGTAACATGTTTTCCACGGTAAAAATTCGTTCCTTTCACAGAAAACTGGAAATTTGATTCGGGAATCCCCCAAATAAAAAGTATCGCTAGGCCCTTGTCTTGGAGAGCATATGTTCCAAATCTTTAAAAAAGATTGGTGTAAAATTCTACGACCTATTTCTTTGAATTGTATAGCTTGAAAAAAACTTTCGCTACATTGCAATAATTCTACCGTTGCACTTTTTAGAAATCTTCAATATTTTCGAAACCACAGCGTATATTATATTTCAACTCATTCGAGGATGTGACGTCATCAAATTTCTAAATCGTAAACCAGACGAGTGTAAGACTTGTGCTTGATACCATATTGTAGATATTCATAAACTGCGGTTTTCTTGAAAATTATTCTACGTTTGTTCAAAAGATTTAGAAATTACGATGGTTTTAATTTTTTCAAAACTATTCTTGAATTCTTAAAAATGAAGAAGAAAAAACCCTCTAATGCTGGAAATAGTGACGGTTTCTGAAAAGTCAAACGGTAGAATTATAGCAAAGTAGCAAAAGTTCCTTTCAAGCTATTCAATTTCAAAGAAGTAGGTCATAGAATTTTGCACCAACCTTTCAAAGATTTGGAACCTATGCTGTCTTGGAGGCCAAATATCTTTGATAAGAATAAACGAAGCAGAAAAACTAGTGCAAGAATAGAGATATTAAATGGCAGCATTATAGTGTAAATATATCCACAAAAACTTGGTTCACAACAGAGTGAAAACGCGAGGGGCATATCGCTCCATAAAAATCTTTGACAAAAATCCCATTGTTTTCAAGCCTAAAATTCAAAAATTCCTCAAAATTTTTTGTTTTCAAAAATCTCGTACGATTTTTCCAAAGAGTGACACACCCCACGCGAAACTGCGTTAGAATTGAAATACAGTAGCCCCCGGGTGCCTATTTAACTTCGGAAGCTCCAGAGGGGGGCTTGAAATAGAGGCGACTTATTCATAAAGTCCAACGTCAATGCTATAAATGATAGCTTTTTGGGTCAATTACCTCATATTTTCGGAATCAGCATAAAGTTTTGGGGAGTCAAATACTGCACACAAATTCAAAGCAGTTTTAATCAAAAACCATGTGAAAATTAGCCTTTAAATTGTTTTAGGTAAATAAATGGTAAATCTTTGGTAACCTCTTGCATTGGATACAGGAGGGGGGCTTAATAGTGAGGGGGGGGGCTTATCTAAAATTTTGGCTTAAGGGGTTCAATAGAGAAGGGATTAAAAAGAGGTTTCTAAACTCGTTTTAACCTCCTTTTTGGATAGTTATCGCTTCAAAATGGAATCGAAATCTTTATTTCTACCTGTATGCGTCTTCAAGGAGCGGACAAAGTGTCAATTTGATGCCTAAAATATTTCGACACTTTTTCTGTCACATTTCAATGCATTCTAAAGCGCCTTTACTCTAGCGTGACCCAAGGTTGAAACTCATATGTTAAAAGCAATTATACAGCGTCCAAAAAATGATAATATGATATACATTATGCTATATCCAAGCTCATTCGCAGCGTCCTGCCAATAAAACGACGGCACTCTTATCTTGAATTAAATGGTCTATTTTACCCCCTGGTTATCTTGTGTTATGGTCTAAAACTCTTATTTTGCTGTTGAGTGTACGGTTTTATGTATTCTATCATTTCGCTTATTCAGACATATGCGCAAATATAAATGAGAAAACGGGAGAACGCTGCAATAATCTTACGGCTAGGCTAGCTAGGAAGAGAAACATTTATTTTATTTTAGAAAGTCGCTGCGGAGGAGTGTGATGATACATCGTTTTGCTCAAGACAAAAGATTTCATTTCTACTTGGGGAAAAATGCGAAGCGTGCTTTATTCTTACGTTTGTGGACTATTATTTCAATTACAGCAAAAGCGAAACACAGCTTAAAGCACAACCTGGTTCCGAGGGCCAGTTTCCTACGTCAATGCTGGATTCAGCAGCCTCCTTTTGGGTCATGGGAACGAGGTTGCTTAAAGCAGATTTTGTAACAATACAACATCATAGATTTATTACTGCAGTCCCTTGTTTCCCTGTGTTTTTCGACTTGATGATGTCACTTCCGTCAACAGAGCGAGCTTCACCGCAGGGATACAAGGGGCTCAAGTAATCAGTCTAATAGCATCATTGGCTTTTGATTGAAATGCCAATTCAAAGAGATTAGCGACAGCGGACAAAGGGAATTCTCTCAAGAAACAAATCAAAGAGGGCTTTAAAGTATACGGGGTGTTTCAGAAAAAACGCAACCCAACTAAGATTGAAAAGTAAGGAAAGATGATAAGAATTGGATAGATGTAATGGATACCATCTGAAAGCACAATCTATCTTCTTTCCAATGATATGTAGTTTGGATACATTAATGGAATTATCTATCACTGGATTGATATTTTAGCAAGTATGCCATTTACGATGAAGCATGGTGCAAGAGCAAAATCAAGACCTTTTTTACCGTAAGATGTTACAAAACACATTTGTAAAAATATTTCAGGCCTAGAAGCACTTGAAGTGATGCCCTTAGGTAGGAAACACACAAATTTACTCCCATGAGATGCATTTATTAAAAATGATAAAATAAGCTCTCACAAAGATGATTTTTCGCCTATGTAAATGTCCTACCACTTTCCTGCATCTAAAATAGACCATACTTACTAAAACGTCGATTAAGTGATGAATAATTCAATTAACGTATTCAAGCTGGATATCACTGGAAAGAGGATAGATTGTGCTTTCAGACGGTATGCGTTAAATTAATTCAAATGTTATTTTTTCTGAAGAATCTTGAAAGAAAGTGGGTTGCATTTTTTTTAACCCTGTATATATCGAAAAAGAAGGATAAATCTAAACTTCTGCCTCGCGGACAGGATCTTATTTATCCAATTCAGAAGCTGAGCATTAAAGGTAATGAACCATATATAAGGCCAGCGTGTACCCAACCTGTCAACATCCATTAAATTATCGGCAAATGATTGGTTGATATTCAAACTGACCACATGAATAGAGAAAATTGCTGCAAGCAACCTTTTGTGATCACAAAATGATGAAACATCACAGGCAGTGGGAACAAAGCCTTCTTGATCCATCCCTCATTTTGTGGAATGTCTGTTTGCTAGATTTCAATAGCAGTCGCAAGCAACCTTTTATGCGTAATTGAAAAGAAATTTTAGTTGATCACATGCCTTCCTCTGGGAGGCCTACTTGTATGGACACATTACCTTTAAGTATCTGAATTACACCCAAAATATAAGACAATAGTAAAGCTTGCTGTTTAGCTTACTGAATTAGACAAATAAAATCAGCGACGCAGATGTTTCGATAAATCCTTCTTCTTTCAATACGTTCTCGTGTCTTCTCTTAACAACCCCTTTTCGCTTGCACAATGCGACAGTTAGCCATACTGGCTTCACGGCATCTTTTTCCGCTTCGTTTGTCTTTGTTTGTTGCTGGAGGGAATTCCCTTTGTTTGCAATTGTTAATCGCTTTGAGATGGCTTGTAAATCAAAAGCAATCGATGCTGTTGCTGCATCTGTCCTTGTTTAATGCTAATCTGAAAGAGTCAACTGAACGGAGTCTCGGGNATTATCGGCAAATGATTGGTTGATATTCAAACTGACCACATGAATAGAGAAAATTGCTGCAAGCAACCTTTTGTGATCACAAAATGATGAAACATCACAGGCAGTGGGAACAAAGCCTTCTTGATCCATCCCTCATTTTGTGGAATGTCTGTTTGCTAGATTTCAATAGCAGTCGCAAGCAACCTTTTATGCGTAATTGAAAAGAAATTTTAGTTGATCACATGCCTTCCTCTGGGAGGCCTACTTGTATGGACACATTACCTTTAAGTATCTGAATTACACCCAAAATATAAGACAATAGTAAAGCCTGCTGTTTAGCTTACTGAATTAGACAAATAAAATCAGCGACGCAGATGTTTCGATAAATCCTTCTTCTTTCAATACGTTCTCATGTCTTCTTTTAACAACGCCTTTTCGCTTGCACAATGCGACAGTTAGCCATACTGGCCTCACGGCATCTTTTTCCGCTTCGTTTGTCTTTGTTTGTTGCTGGAGGGAATTCCCTTTGTTTGCAATTGTTAATCGCTTTGAGATGGCATGGCGTGTAAATCAAAAGCAAACGATGCTGTTGTGTTGTTGAAAAATCTGTCCTTGTTTAATGCTAGTCTGAAAGAGTCAACTGAACATCACTCAGTTCACATAAATTCCTTCACACAAAATTGTCTCAGTTGTTCAAATGTTACAGAACGTGGGTCGTATTGCTGCACAACAAACCGCCACGTATGGAGATCATTTTCACCATCAGCTAATGCCGCAAACACAGCTACATTGTGCTTGCCATTAGTGAAATATGTGGCATTTGTAGCGACAGAATCATGCATTATGTTCCAGCATTCACCTCCATCCACTTTAGTGGGAGATTCTTTCCTCAGAATATTCCCTTTGCGATTGCGATTTGCCCGGTTTGAAAGTGCCATCTCATAAACTTCAATTTTCCCTTTGAAACGGTCTTCGTCTGATTTCAATTCACCATCCAAGTAGATGATGAAGTACCCAGCAGTGGAAAATTTATACCCGTTGACTGAAGCAATGTGCTCGTATGATGTATATGGTAACACATCTTTGCGGAAGCTTAATCCATTTACTTGATTTCCTGCCGTCCCACACTCCACTTTGACTGGATAATCTGTATGGTTTATGAACTGAAAGTAGTGGTTACCAACCAAATGTAAATCACGCCGATAGGAAGCCAAATGAAACTCAACTGGGGACGAAAACACCTGAGGGTAGTTATCTCTTAACATTTGTTGCTGATATTCTTTCATTTGTGGCTGTGGATAATAATCTGTAATGAATGATACAACATCTCTGCGTGGGTTGAATCGTTGCAGAACGAACTGCCATGTGTGGCAATCATTTTTCCCATCAGCTAATGCCACAAACACTACAAAATTTTTATTGCCATGAGTGAAATATGTGGTATTTTTACCGAAGTCTTTATCGACCATCTTGTCCCAGCATTCCTTTCCATCCACTTTATCAGTATTCTCTTTCTTCAGAATATTCCCTTTGCGATTGCGACGAGCGCGGTTTGAAAGTGCAATCTCGAAAACCTTGATCTGTCCGTTGAAACGGTCTTCGTCTGATTTCAATTCACCATCCAAGTAGATGATGAAGTATCCGGCAGTGGAAAATTTCATCCCGTTAACTGAAGCAATGTGCTCGTATGATGTAAATGGCAAGACATCTTGGCAAAATTTCAACCCATTTACCCAATTTCCTGCCGTCCCACACTCCACTTTGACTGGATAATCTGAATGATTTATGAACTGAAAGTAATGGTTTTCTCCGTTCATCTGTGGCTGTGGATAGGTGTCTGCAATTGGTATGATATGAGTTACAAAGGGACGTACGCTGGCTGCATATGATAGCGCTCTTATGGACTTGAGGTCTTTCATCCTGCTCATGCCTAGCGTCTCCCTGAATGCATCAACTATTTGATACGACTCAATATTTTCACGCAATGCCACAATCTTGAAGACTTGGCCTCCATCACTTGGAAGATAACATAAAGGACCAAAGTTTGACAGGAATCCAAGAACTGCATGGCAATCATCTTTTTCTGACTTGAGAAGATCTTCAATCTGTCTCGTGTTTCGACCAATGTATTTAAATGTCGCCAAAATGTTTGCCAGTAGAAGCAGCAGAATGTTCTTTGCTTGGCAATACACAACCATTGACCTGACGCAGTCTTCTTTGTCCTCTCCTTTGCTGTTGCTACTGAGACCTTTGGAAATATTATTAGAAATCTCGCCAATTATCTGAGGCAAATCACGTGTGTACAAAATAGAGTCAGGTATTTCGGTATGATCAGATGCAGTAGCATGCTCTCTGAGAGACTCCAAGGCTCTATTCGTGTTTGCAACTCGGTGTGAAAGGCCAGCCAAATGCTCATCCTGTAACCTGTTATGGAACTTCTGCAGTTCTACATGTACCATATTTGCAAACTTGGTAGCAATATCATCGGGCTCTGTGCTAGAGCAAAGTGATAAAATCGCCCCAATTATTCCACATATCGCCCCTCCCACGGGGCCAGACACTTCCCCGACCACACTTACGATATTTTCTATAATTTTAAGACTTCCTTTCATCATTCTGCATGGATCATTGCTTGTTATATCATCAAATGCATTGCAGGTTTCTGTAACCACATTTCCGATGTTCTTTACTCTGTCATTTATGCCAGCTTTCTTGGAAGCCAATTTCTGTTCGTTGACATGATCATGGATGCTTTGTGTATCTTTTTTAATTTGGTCGATCTTCCAGCCAACACCACCACCATAATTTATCATTGTCTGTTCCAGCTTGGTCAGAGTAACATTAACTTGATCAACACTAATTTGGTCTGCATTAATGTTTAACTGCTGGAAGCTTGTCGGGAATTTTGCTGCCATTTCTGTTTGAAGATGGTGAAGTAAATGTATACCCGTTGCAAATGTAAGCTGAAAAGCTGAATACAATTTGTTCTGGTTTCGATATCAAAGCCCGGGGGTATCAAATAAAAATCTAAGAGGTGGTATTGCATGCTGGCAGGCACGTTCGCGAACGTTTTATTGGTGGACTACAACGGGGCATGTTCTATTCGCTGGACCCCAAGACCCCAAGACCCCGGACCCCAAGACTCCAGACCCCGGACCCCAAGACCCCGGAAGTAAATGTAAATATTTTTCACGCAGTTATTTTAGTTTCAAAGTAGAGGAAAATGAGGGAAAAGACAAGAAAGCAATAAATCTTATTAAATATAATATTAACAATAACAGACAACGCAAACACACATTTCATAAGAAACTTTGTAAACCTTTGCCTTTCAGCTTGTTGATTCAATTTGTACTAGTGTAATTTCAAACCAACTAAATTATCACTGTGCCAATATTTTCATATGCACTCATCTTTTAGAAGTAATGGGTGCATCTTATAAATTTGTATTTGAAGTGGCCAGAATTGCCCAAATTTTCCCAGATCTCCAGTATTTCTTACATTAAGGTGTTTCTTAAGAAAGCAGGAGTGCAACCAATTTCTTATAAAATACATATTTTTTATGAATTATAGATTAAACATAACATTTAATATTATATAAACTGTGAAATATTAAATAGACTGTAACCGCAACATGAAATCTACACGAAAACAAGCTATGTAATAAAAAGTTGGAACAATTGCTAAAAATCTCCAACACTTCATGGACAAGATGATCATAATTGTACGCAACAAAGGTGGGTTTTTTATTGTTCATCAAGGCTTATAAATACGTCAAATTTATGATGCTCTCAAATTTCTTTCTGAAGATTGCCAAATTTCCGAAATCCTGGTGAAATTTTTCATTGCATTGCATTTTATATAAACCAAACAATGTATGCTTAGTTTTTTTACGAGAAAACAGATTACAAACCTACAAGAAACCCAGTATTCAGCTGGACAAAAAAATTAAGCCTGGTTTCCACAAGTGCCGCAGAGCGTTGTAGAGTGTTGCAGCAATAGGATTTTTTCTATCTCTAAGACCCCTGTCCATTGCTCATGTTTATTACTACTTTATGGAAACCAGGCTTGTGACTCTCACTCTTACAAGAAACTGGTAAGAAACTTTTAGTAATCAAATTTGAACTGTTTATTGGGTCCATTTCCTAGTTTTTTATTGTTGTTCTTTCTTTTTACTCATTTTGCTTGACTTTGATACTAAGAAAATTGCACAATGAAAAATATTTACATTCACTTCCGGGGTCTTGGGGTCCGGGGTCTTGGGTCTTGGGGTCCAGCGAATAGAACATGCCCTACAACAACGGGGCAGGGCCGTAGGAAGCAACTGCAGATTGGGGGGGGCTTTTGTTCTCAAAACAATAGAGAACAATGCATCTAATTTATACTTGTGACGTAGCATGATTGTTTTCGAAATTATTGGAGGGGCACGAGCTTTAGGCTGAAGCCCCGCCAATAATTTTCAAGTCATACTTTGTAGTTTTTCAATAAATTATGTTTATATCAGCAAATATCACCTACGGTTCATAACATAATCACTATCGAAGTTGCAACTATTTTTGACAATAGAAATGAGAACAGGGAAATTTAATTAAAAGTTGGATCGATTGCCGATACAAACTTATTCTTAAAAACAATGTTCACGTTATTGGCCCTCTGCTATGTCTAAAATCTTTATTTCTGAGAGTAGAAAGGCTTTATGTTTCCATATCATCTACGTTTTGAAATGTAATAATTCCGCGAGATAACGAAATTTGTAACTTTAGTTTAAGTTTTGTTCAGCCACCATGTGGTTGTATATGTAGTGTATTATGTCATTTAAAAAATAAATAAATAAATAAATAAACAACATATACAAGACTAAAGCACCCTTGCCCGTAATCCATGAAAAATTGCAATACTGGACACTTTATTTATCGATGATTTTATGGTGATTTAGTCGTTGAATACGCTACTAATGAAGATCTTTCCTTAGGCGTTTCTAACTATGAAAAAGGCGTTGGTCGCATTTATAGCCAAAGAAGAGGGCGTGGTCAAGAAGCGCCCCCAGACCCCCTCAGAGTTTTCCACTGCTTTCTAGCCCCTCAATCCAAAATATGCTCCGCGGTCCCTGGTTTTCCGTTCACATTCACGACTAAGAAGACCATTATGGAAACAAGGTCATTTTTAAATGTTACTAAATTTATAATATTTTGCTCACTTTTACCATGTCAAAATGTATCATGGCATCGTAGAGACACATTTCCGTTACTGCTGTTCTGTTTGGGGAGGCTGCGGAGAAACCAGATTGCAAACTTTACAAAAACTGCAAAATCGAGCTGCAAGAATTGTCACCAACAACAGCTATGATGCATCCGCCACAAACTTGATCAAGAAACTAAATTGGCCCACAGTTCTTGATATGATAAAAAGCGAAACGGCCACTATTGCGTACAAAGCATTATCAGGTCTTGCCCCGGTTATCTTTCAAGCCTATTTAAGAAAAATTCTGAGCGTGATATAAATATGAATTTGCGCAATGCCACTGCCGATGTCCTTGTTCCAAGGATGAACACTTGCAGTGGACAGAAAGCTATATCTTTTCGGGGCGCAAAGACTTGGAATAATTTGCATTTGGATGTCAAACAAGCACCCTCCCTTGGCATTTTTAAAAGTAGGCTGAAAAGCAATTTGCCCTTCTCAGCCTAACTCTATTTATTTTTTTCGATTTTGATATTGACATTCCATTTGTTTACTTTATGTATGCAATAACATAGTAACTAGGTAGTTTAAGATTTTCTTTTTGTTTAGTTTTACAGGGCAAGCTGTAAAGCAGTAATTTATATTGATGCTCTTACCCTGTACAAAGAATTAAAAATGAAATGAAATGAAACATTGTACATTTTTACTTTTTAATTCGGCGAATGAAAACTTACTTACATACTTAAATTCCGAGAATAAAAACAAGGAATTATAGCTCGAAGCCTTTTTTATATATATCCAGATATAAAATTTACAGTACATGTTACTATCTACTCTACATATTAATACTATACAACTATACAACACAACAGAGACGATACCATGAGGACCAAACAGTATGACTACCTCATGGCCATTATATGAAACAAAACAAGAAACACCACTTCATCCAAACAGAATGAAAAAAAAACGAGAAAATAAAATACTTGTAAATTAATCACTATATACGCTAAATGCAATTTAAATTAACTACAATAGACTCTTGCCGTAAAGACTGCGGGAAGGAACTCTCCAGAACGACCCCCTACACCCCACCGAATTATAAGCGGGTATGGCTCAACGCATACTCAACGGTAGCGCGCTTGACTGAGGGTTGGTGGTTCGAGTCCCCGCCCTGTCAAACCTGCTACGTAGAGTGAGGAGAGTCGCCAACTCTCTGTAATTCCAGGCTAAAGGAATCGCGAGGTGTGGTCACATCGAGAGGAAGGACCAGGACACTGCTCGATAAGCTTAACTTCTCATTGACTTAAAAACTACTTTCGGATGCTAGGTAGCAATATAGAAAGAAAAATCAATTTGCACGGTGGGAGCTCGAAGTTCTCGGTGGAAGCTCGAAGCCTTCATCCTAATCAAACCTTACCTACTAAAGAAGGTGCCATCAAGGTGCTGAGGTGGAATCAAACCAGATCTCGCTGTAAGGACCCCGCTGAAACAATTCCCCTCCAATAAAACTTATGCCCCGCCAACAAAAGTTCTTTCCCCATATTCCCCATCTAGACTCAGTGAGATATGTTGGTAACAAAATTTGGCAGAAACTACCATCTGGAATTTAGCCCCGCAACTATCATCATCAAATTCTATCAGTTTATCTTGTTTGCTCAAACGCTTACTAGACAGTACTAGGCATATAAAGAGGCTGCTGCATCATCGTATCCGCTTGGGACTCCTACTCAGCCTTGTTTTGTCTTTTTTCTATCATCATGAGGCTGGATAGTTAGCAAACTTGATCAAGGATTTTAGGCCCCTTTTAAAGGACTTTGAGATGAAGCATTCTTATAAAAATCAATTGTAATTTGAGAATGAAATGACCGATTTTCACAAAAAACTAAATTTTTTTTACCTCTGTTGATATGTTCTACACAAGCATTATCAGTTTATATGAATCTGATAAATGGTTTGAGAGTTAGAGGCTTTCAAACGTGTGTACATATTTTTTACTCACCTGTTAAAAATTCTTAAGAATTCTTGTTTAAAGATTCTTTCACTCTTTCATTTCCTTCAAGAATGCTTATCTTCATTAGGAGAATGCTTAAAAAAATTCCTTGAAATTTTTTGGATGTTAACGAATGAATGCAAGGCCTGTACTGCAAAACCCATTTACTTAATAGTCCAGTCGTTTTACTGAAAATATAGTTTTAACCCGGCACAAAATAGTATAAAGCTGAAATTTGGTCAGTTGATGCACAAAGATATCAGTAGTCACCCCAAAAATCCCCATGAATCCCAGCCCGGGAAATGGGGTTTTGGGGGCTAAATATAATAGACCAGTTGAAAGCTACACGCACACAGGTCTAAAATAAGACTATTTTATTTGATGATCTTGGCACAGGCATGGACATCGTAAAGCTAGAGAAACAATTGCATATGTAGGAATTGTCTTTGTCCTATCTATATGGACATGACAAAAATTCTCAAGAATTCTTAAGAATTCTTAAAAAAAATTAAGATTTCTTCAAAGAAGAATTCTTGAGCTCCATATGAAAGATTAAATTTGTTTAAACAAGAATTCTTAAGAAACTAAAATACTCCTGAGAATTTTTAAGAATTCTCGAGAATTCTCAGGCAGGAAATCCATGTTAATATGTGCAATACCTGTACTGTAGGTCACTCCATTTAGCTCCATTCACATACTTATTAATGATCTTGAAGAATGAAACAAAGAAAGAAAATATCATACCATTATATCAATGCGTTTTTTCTTTTTCTTTAGTTTCTTGCCACTGTCACCAGACCTAAGAAAAATACAAAAATATTAAAACAGTTTCCACCTGTAATCAATATTTGATCCCACTTTTAAATTCTCAAGTCAAGCCAACATATCAGAATAGCAATCCTAAACTTTATAAAGAAACAGAGTACTAGAGTCCTACCGCCTTATTCCGATCACTCGCTGCTTCGAAGGCTTTCGTGTTTACAACCTCGAAATGTTTGTTTGAAAGGGGAATGGGCCTACTAAGCAACAAAAGCGCGCGAAAATAGTTTTGCTGATGCCATGCTTTGCAAGTTTTTAAGTTTGCGTTGTTTTCTGTTGAGTAGATCCACGGTAAAAAGAAGTTTAAACAAGGCCTACCGCCATCGAATTGTAAGTATCCGCCATTTTTTCCGTTCGTGGTTCCTTACAGCAATTATATTTCTTTTTGTTTCCCTGTTACAGCTCACGAGAACTGAAGTCAAACTATTTCAACATGCAGTCGAGATGTCTGAGCTACTATCTACAAACAAATTTCGAAGACTGCACCTCCTGCTTCCGAGCCGCAAGTAAATTACTAACTGCAGTCTGCTTCGCTAAGAATCGCCTTTTTCTTATCANTCTTTTTCTTTAGTTTCTTGCCACTGTCACCAGACCTAAGAAAAATACAAAAACATTAAAACAGTTTCCACCTGTAATCAATATTTGATCCCACTTTTAAATTCTCAAGTCAAGCCAACATATCAGAATAGCAATCCTAAACTTTAAAAAGAAACAGAGTACTAGAGTCCTACCGCCTTATTCCGATCACTCGCTGCTTCGAAGGCTTTCGTGTTTACAACCTCGAAATGTTTGTTTGAAAGGGGAATGGGCCTACTAAGCAACAAAAGCGCGCGAAAATAGTTTTGCTGACGCCATGCTTCGCAAGTTTTTAAGTTTGCGTTGTTTTCTGTTGAGTAGATCCACGGTAAAAAGAAGTTTAAACAAGGCCTACCGCCATCGAATTGTAAGTATCCGCCATTTTTTCCGTTCGTGGTTCCTTACAGCAATTATATTTCTTTTTGTTTCCCTGTTACAGCTCACGAGAACTGAAGTCAAACTATTTCAACATGCAGTCGAGATGTCTGAGCTACTATCTACAAACAAATTTCGAAGACTGCACCTCCTGCTTCCGAGCCGCAAGTAAATTACTAACTGCAGTCAGCTTCGCTAAGAATCGCCTTTTTCTTATCACGAGGTTTTGTGTAGAACCTGAGTATGCAGGTAAGCCCAATCTCACTCCACTAAGACGCGAGATGAAAACAGGAGGAATGAAGAGACGTTTGGAGAATGCTGTGATTGAGGATATTGAGCAGCCAGGGATATTGAATATTTTTAGAGGAAAGGGCTCAAAACATGTATTGATGTTTCAGAGGGAATTCATCTACTAATAAACATCTGAGATTAATGCGTGATCGGGAAAAGGGTGATTGAAAGAAGATCTCACGATTTTACCACTCTGTCTTTCGACAGCGATAGGTGTATTATTGGTATCAATCTTTTAACTATGAAATTAGGAATATATCAATAGCAATAACATTTCTAAGACATTTTAACGTTTTTCTCTTCATACAATACAGGCAAACGTTCTCCCTTCTTGGTTATGCACTGAAACAACACTACAGTGACATTTGGAAAAACAAAACGTGCCTCTCTCAACGCCAATGTCTTCCAGTGCTGTCTCACGCTTTGTGATGTGCTCACCTTTCTGTTTGCTTATGTCGTCAGCCAATCTGTTCTCTTCAGTCTCCATCTCGACTAGCGATTCTTAACAGCTCGATTGTTCGGTCGCGAGGACGTCGATCTTTGCAGACAGACCTCTGGTATTACATTGATGTCGGCTCTTTTGCATCAGTTACATTTGAATTTTTCGCTTGATTCTGCAAGGCAGTGTGATCCATCGATTTGATAGGAAGCAGCATACCGTCGATTACGTTGGAATGGATGCAAAGGCCACCATCAATTCTTGTGCATTAAGAGATGGCGTTTTCGTTTCAAAGGAGAAACTTTCGGTTGTGTGCGGTGTTTTTTCATGTTTCTGCAGATGTTGCAGGTTTACAAAGTCATCTTCGTCTAGGTAAGTAGACGCAGAGCCCCTTCAGTAGCGGCGCCACGGGGGGGACTGGTCCCCCCCCACTTCTTTCCAAAGTCGGTTTTTCAATTTGTCCAAATCCGTAAAGAAATTTTCGAAGGAGGGGTTAGGTAGTTAGATCCCGAATTTTGAGGAAAAATAAGGGCGCTTCTTAGCAATAAACATGGCGTTTCCCAAGGATAAAAAGGGCGTGGTCCTAAAATTTTCCCGGGGGCTTTGCCCCCGGACCCCATGTCAGCTTGTCCTCCCCAGTCGTTGGCGGCTGGCGCCGCCACTGAGCCCCTTGCCTCCCAACGTGTAGATCGATGTTATTGAAGTCATCTCCAAGAAATATGTCTAACTCTCTTCCATACTTTCAATCCAGATTTGGACACACGCTTTAGTTGTTGGATAAAAGGTACGTATACCTTCCACATGTTTTCCGAATCGTCAAGTCCTTCCTAACAACAGTACACATGCACGCGGTCTACCGTTTGCCCACGAACTTCAAGTTAATTAACAGTGGAGGATGTAAAATTTCGTAACGGTACTACCTCTGTCGTATCAAAACAGGAGGTAGTACTTCCCTCTAGATGCTGTATCGAGCCTTAGCTCTCTTCTTCAGTATCAACGATCATTTCATCGAGATATTTTCCAGATCACAGGCGCGCGAATACGGGGGGCTCCTGGGGGTCCAGACCCCTGCCCTTTTTGTGAAAAAGGCCAAAGTGCCCTTTTTCGGAAAAAACTGTGTTAATCTGACGCATTGCAGGAATGTATTTCGACGGTTTCTTGCGATAAAGTATCGAAATTTGTTGAATTGCCAAGGTATTGAACTAAATATTAGAGTTTACCATGTTGAAATTTAACTTTTTTTTCCAAAATCATTTGCGATTTTTTCTAAACATGAGGCTTCAAAACTTGCAAAAATGGCTGAAAATCTCAACATAATTTCTGCAACTTTTATGTCTTACTGGGTGCACCAAAAAGAACTTCACACGTTTTAAAATTTGTTATAAAGAGACTCCTTGATAAATTTGAATGAATCGAAGTTTGTTTGATACCCGAAAGGCTGAAATATTTTTGCAATTGTTTTTCTATTTTTCTGAGCTTTGGAAATATAGGTAAAAATTGATTTACGAACAATCAGTTATTTCAAAATGCGTGAAACTGGCCTGAAAACCCCCCAATCAAAATTACAGTATAAAGAATCTCGTTACTCAACCACATTTCATTTTAAAGAGTTCAGAATAGAATTTTTATAAAGGCACTAACGAATATGATCTAGTACCTTTGATAAGATCACTTTTTAACCCTTTAGGGCAATGAAATGTATTTTGCATATAGATCTAAATTAGGAGATTCCTTATAATCATTTTCACGCATTTTGAAGTAAACGAATTTTCATGAATTTAATTCTATCTTTATTCCAATGCTGAGAAAAATACAAAAATAAAAATAAATACTTTAGCCTTTCGGCTATCAACCAAACTTTGATTCATCCCAATTTATCAAGTAGTCTCTGTATAACGAATTCCCAAATATATGGAGATTTTTGGTGCGCCCTCCAGTTATTGCTAAAAGACAACAAGCCGATAGCCTTTTAAACGGGATTGTTTCTTGTCTTTACCAGCCCGGTATTGATTCTCTTCTCAGTTTTAATCTCTTTTCAAGATATGCGCTCTCCAATGATCTGGAGGTTGTGATTTTTTTAAATTTCCGGGGGGCAAGCCCCCGGACCCCCTCATAGCTCGCTTCGCTCGCTCTTCTTTTGTCCACTTTCAAATCGCTAACGCTGTGAGTTGACATCTTTATTGATTGGTATGCTTTACAGAAGCAAATGTAGAAGAAATATCCCTTGATTTCTTCCTTCGGTTTCTGAATTTGAAAATTGACTCTCAGGAGAAATAATCAGGAGCGTGCCCTTTTTCTGGTTTCAACCCCTGCCCTGTAAAATTTCTAGTTGCGCGCCTGAGATCTTACGCTCTTGCAAAGGGTTGTTGCTGTTTTATCTCTTCTCCCGATGGTGACTGCTTCAATGCGATCATTCCAATTTTGACATTCTCGGCTGAGACAGGCTCTGTTCTCAATGCCTCTACTTTTCTCAGTTCTTTCTGATGCATATATATTACAGTCCTTCTTATTGAGAAAAGGCCGCATCATTCTTATTTCAGAGTTTGAAAGCCTCTCAGGTCGGTAGTCTCTTCAGCCGATAGATTGTTAAGAATTTGCAAGCCGACTGCACTTGCTGCACGTTGCATTAATTCAGGATATTGCCTGAACCAAGTTGTTGTTATTGGCAAAATATCTTCGTAGAATTTGTGTTCTCTGGCGGCAACATACTCAGGCAGCAACATATATAGGGCGATACCAACTCTACTTACTACTTCTTCGTCGAGCTACTTGTTCGAACTTGACTCAAACTTGAACTTGATGGCTCATATATGACTTTTCCATTCCTTTCTGTTTTGCATCTATTCTATCATGTTCTTTCTCCAATCCGGTATCGTACCTTAGCTAGACTTGGCCCAAGTCTATTTCCTGAAGTCTGTCTGACCGATCCCTTTTAATGTTGGAATGGCGAATCTAGGAACTATGGAACAGGGATCGGTCAGATGGACTTCAGGAAATAGGCTTGGGGCAAGTCTATCCCTGAGCAGGTCAATATAGGTATGTCTTGGCCTGCCTAGTTTTTTCTTTCCTCGTTATGGTTCCCATAGCAATAGCTTTGAGCCGTTTCATCAGTTTTTCTCCACAAATGGCCAATGAATCCGAGCCATCTCTCCTTCAAATTGCCGCTTATCTTTGGCAGGTTTCCATAGAGTTCTTTTTTATATGCTCATAAAAATTATAACAAACAAACACCTACACTACGATACCAACAGGGAGCATGGAATTTCATAACAACCCTGCCGCCATTTACAATTAAATCAAAGTCTGTCTCAAATAGTTGCCAGGTGAGACATTCAGGGAACTTAAATCAATATCAAGCTATGCTTGAGTAATAGTGGTTGTTGGACCTTCTTTGTTAGATAGAGTTGTTGTTATATGTCTTTTCCATGATATAATAAGTACAGGCCCAGACAAAACACTGTTTTCTGCCTATTAAGAATACTTGAAGATACAGTACAGGTCTTGCGCACATTGATATGACCAGACTTGTTAAGAGTTTGTAAGAATTCTAAACAATTTTCAAAAATTCTTCACAAGCTGCTAAGAATTCTTGAGAGGTATATATGTAAGGCAGTTACTTTAAAAGTTAAACATTGAAAATTGGTTAAAAATTTTAAACAAGAATTCTAAAGAACTTAAATTGTCTCACCAATTCTTAGGCAGGAAAACAGTGTTAATATGCACACGGTCTGTACTGTAGGCGCACACGAGAGCATCTTGCTTATGCAAAGTTTCAAGTGTGACACTTCGCTTGTGCCTTTTCTTCCTGTGTGTGGCAAAAATCTTGCAAGCATACTTAGGCAAGAAATCAATGTTAATGTGTGCAAGGCCTGTACTGTGTAGCAGATAGCAAAAGTGAAGAAGTATTTACCTTTTCACTGAGCCAGGAGCTCTGTCACCAGGAACATTTGGAGCAAACTGAAATGAAAGGCCAGGTTCAGAGAGACTAGGGAACAAATTAGGTGCTCCCATTGGGTCAAATCCACCACTGGCCATCAAAACATCTTCATGTGCCATTTCCTGCAAGAAAATTATAAAATCAACAACTAGTTTCTAATTTATCGCATTTAAGGGAAAATAACTTTGTTTATTAACTAAAACACAAAGATATTAGTACAATATTACTCATCACTCATTTGTTCTTCTGGCACATGTAGCCTGAATCTCACTGAAAACAGGGTGGGATGGGCGGGAGGTAACCTATCTTTTACAAAAGTTTGATATTGATCCTGAAGGTGAGGTGCGGTTTTTAGCGCCAAGTGCTGGGATAGCAGAAGTAGAGAAGACCTAATTGAGTCCACGACCCCGTGTCATGACACTCAAGTAGAGGGGCTCGTACTGGGCTCAAACTCTGTCCGCCTGACTGTTCTGGCTGCAAAGTCAGAGGATTACATCACTGCGCCACAACACCTTCCTGTGTACAACTTGAAAATGAGTACAAGACTTTTTAAACAATAGTGTTGGCCCTCCAGTCTGCGGACACTTCCAGTCTGCCAAAAACAAGCAAAAACTCTTTTCCTGAATAAACAGCTCATAAATCCATTCACTTGTCCAGTCATATAAATCTTGTTATATTCTCATTCGAAAATATTGAAAATTTATTTCATCGGGCAAGCTGATCGTTGATCTGAGAAAATTGAAACTTGAAACCCAAAAATCCCTCCCATTGCCAGCATCGATAAATAAATCAGTGAATTAAAACCTTTGTGTGTTAAATGAAAGCAAATTGTTCTGTTGAGACTTTCTTCACGCTCCGATTCTTCAACCAGGCTTTTGTTTTCAAATTTCCTTGGGATCTCTGATGATTCCGCCTCGTGTTCAGGGTTTAGGGGGATAACGGTCACCCCATTACTGACATGCCTCATCTCCAGTCTGTGGAAAATTTTTTTCTATTTATTTCCTATGCACTTTGATGCCCTATGGAAATGCGGTAATTTAGAGAGTTTATTTGAATTCTTGTGATTTGCAAGGTATAAAAATGGTTATATTGTTGGAAATATTCTGAAAGAAAGCGCTTTTGGGATATATCGTAGTGAATCTATAACATGTCCGCAGATTGGAGAGAGAGACAACAAAGAATGCCTGCCAAGAGAGAGAGACAACAAAGAATAGCAAAGATGTCCATGTTAAAGAAAATCATTAAAATTTCATTAGATATTTTGTGATAGCACTTGTTTTGAACTACTTTCTTTATGAAAGGTAGGGTGGTATGCAAGTTCTAAGCGGTAATAATTACCAGTCAGTTGAATGACAGTGTCCAGTTTAGGGCGCTTGTGTATTTACGTACGCACACCTGTGCCTATACTGATCCTAACTAAAAACCCTACTGATCCTAACTAAAAACCCTACCAAAGCCCTATAGAGGTGTGCGTATCTGCACAAGGGCCCAGTTTAGTTCTCAACCCTCTGGCTGCCATTGGGACTTTTCTTGAATACAAGCAAGATATTTTTATCAAAGGCGATTTTTAAGGAATGATATGCCCTTCGACCTTGGTCCTTGGCCATGCAATTCTTTATGAAATGATACAAGGAATAGGCTACCATGGGGCATGGATGTGACTGTGTTGTGCTCAGCTCAATTGGTACGGTCTGCTGCCTAAAAACGGGTTTTCTTTCTTTCTTGTTTGTGAAAAACATGGATAGTTTACGAAAAATTTAAATGTAAAAATATTTCAACAATAAATCTTAAATAGAAATTGATATGCCAATACTCACGACTTCTTTTTCTGAGTTGATAGATTACATACAGCAAGGAAACAAACTAAGAAGACTGAGCAGTAAAATCTTGCTCTTCACGGCGCCATCTTTATTTTCTTGGACCATATTTGATATCGAGGCTGTACGCGATGGATAAGAGGTTGAGATGGAAGCACAAAGAAACAATCGACGAGACGCGAGACGATCAGAAAGCAATCGGAACAAATTAAAAGAATCCTTGACAAAACAAAACTATGTTTCATATTTTGAATTTTTTTACTATGATGCAAAATAACACTTTTTAAGAACAATTTGCAAGACTTATTTTATATCGATCATTTACATCTAGCTTACTATTTACATATGTACAAGATAAACTAATCTAATTTGAGCAAGTTGAATTAAGCCAATTTTGTCGCATTGCCATTGTTTTTGAAAAAAATCAAATACATTTTGCAAAAAACTTTATCAAGCTTTGCTTGGCAAGCGAATCTCAAATGTTTGGCAAATGATTTTTGCTCGATTCAAAAGATTCAGGTCCTACATCTTTCAGACGGTCTTCAAAGGAATAGAAAGAGTCGACTAAAGGCCTAGATCAAACGTCGAGCCTGTCATGTGCCGAACCTAATGCCATTAAGTTCGACTCTGGCACGACAGTGGAGCGACTTTGAATCAAACGTCGAACTTAATGGGTCGCTCTTAATGTAAAGACAGTTGAAATACATCATGTCATATGTAACCTAGTAACAAAATCTTTCGAGCAGGGTTTGTTGTTTTAAGCTTTTATTCTCAAGACAAAACAGTACAAACAAATTAGCGTTTTGATTGTGCATGCAACAATACCGTGAAAACGTAAGCACTTACTACGGCCAAGCAAAACATATCTCGAAACTTTTCCAGGGATATCATGCAGTGTTTTATCGAGTAACTAAACGAAAATAAACTGTTCAAAATATTGCATGATTGTTCAAATGTGGCAGCTGATATGAGATCTTGACTTTAGAATTTATTTATTTATTAAGCTGAACATCAATTCGATCCAATAATATCAAACCCTTCTACGATCGGACTCATAGGCTGGAATCTCTCCATTCCGCTACGGAGATCAGAAAACGCCAGGAACTGACAAGTTTATTTGGCTTTAATGAATTCTAACGTCTATTTTGTTTCATCAAAATCTTAAAGCATGATTAAATGCAGATAAGCAGTCTTCGATTTTCTTCAACCACTTCAACGCGACACGGAGCCATTTTCACGATCAACTTTCAATGGGTCCTCCCCCTAATTTGAGCATATGCGCATGCCCCGCCTCGCTTTGAAACAGAAAATTAAGATAAATAATTTATGCATTAGGTTCGGCACATGAGAAGCGCGACGTTTGATTTGAAGTCGTGCCACAGTCGTGCTACTCGACTAGATCAGTCGAGCCAATTGATTTGGGTCGACCCAAATGTTTTTTCATGTGCTTAATCAAATCAAACGTCGTTCCTCTCATGTGCTTAATTCATACATTAGGTTCGGCACATGACAGGCTCGACGTTTGATCTAGGCCT
>REGM01000071.1:270350-281915 GCA_004194415.1 Aurelia aurita
GGGGGGGGGGGGGTTTCACACGCTAGCCTAGCGTCTACCAAGAAATCAGTAGACTATCATTGCACTGTTAGGTCAAGGGTACCCTGGGTACCAGAGCCTTAAAAAATAAAAAATAAGAAAAATAAAGAAAAATAAGAGGGAGGGAGGAAAGGAAGAGGATATCTTCTACCCCGCCGCCATGTTCACTTTTTTTATTTGGGCCTAGGAACGTGGCGGCGGGTAGAAGAGATCGCTGCAGCGAAGCTGGCAATTTCGAGTAGGATTCGAAAGCAGGTCAACGCAAAGGAATGACAAGCATGGTTTTAACATTAGATTGATATAAAGAATACTTTAAAGCCAACAATGGACTGAAGGCATGTTGATTAATGGGCTTTAGGCCTACATTTCTATCTTCCCACTGCCCTTGGTAAGGTTTGGCATTTGCCAAGAAGTGCGAGTACAGGAATCAAATCTTTAAAAAACATTGCACGATTGGTTGATGCATCTTTCGTTTGATTCAATGGCTTAAAAGGAACTTCAGGTACTTTGCTATAAGTTTTCATTGATTTTTTCTTGAGAATTGTACCGTTTTTCCTCTATTCATTTAGAATTTACAACGATTTTAATTCTTTTCAAAGGTAAAAATAGCCGTGCAAAGACAATGGGCTGTGACACGTGCCGAACCATATTTGGGTAGCTGATCTATGTCAACAGGAAATACTGACATCTGATAGGCCAGAATTTGACCTCAAATGGCTTGAGCCACTTTTATATGCTTATATTCCCTTTAATTCTAAAAACAAATCAAGATATCAAAGATTGCCAATGAACACTTATAGCAAAGTAACTGAAGTTCCTTTCAAGTCATTAAATCTAACGAAAGCTCCATTAACCAATCGTACAATGTTTTTCAAGGATTTGATTCCTATGCTAGGAGTGCGAGCATCAATTTGGCCTATTCACTAATTTCGATATTGTAAACTATAAACTGCTTCATGCAAAACCATCCTCTTGCAAGACAAAACAAATGAAACGTAGTATCCCTTCTTGAGTATCTTTGCTTGACAGTCGTCCAAAGAAAAATGTCATGCTAACTATCATAAAATTTTGAGTTAGGGACAGTGCAAAATTTATTTTCTAACATGGCCGGTGCCCAACGTAACGGGGCAACTACTTTTTTCGAGCTTATGCGGAACAGGTTCAACACTTTTTATTGAGCAAATAAGTACGGGGCAGTAACTTTTTTATTAGCTCAAGGTGCAGTTTGAAACATAAAATTGTTCATTTTGAAGACGAAATTGTAAGTCATGCAAGGTGAGAAGTGCTTGAAGAGATGTGTATAAAATGATTTAGAATTTCCATGTCAATTGTCTGGGAGAATGGTCCATCTGTCACATCTTATCGTCTTCAAAGTCATTATTTTGTTGACAAGGCTGGTAAGAACAAGAATTTATTTTGTAATGGTCATTAGCAAATTCATCGGTCGTACTATATAACATCTAATGCTCATGAATACGGGGCAGATACATTTTTTTAAGGAAAGGGTGACGGGGCATTTGGTTGTTTTGCAATAATTTTTTACCGGGTAAAGCAGATTTTTTTGTAAGAATTTTCGTTCTCCACCGGCCATGTAATATAATAAATTTTGCACTGTCCCTTTACTGATGAATGTGCAATCAAAACATTTAAAAAGTTCTACAGGGTGTATCAGAACAAACGGGCCACTCGAAATTTTCTTAAGGAGGCACCTAGGAACTTACCCTAGGTACCAGAATCTCATTTTTTTTAGAAACTGGTACCCTGGGTACTAAGAACTAAGAATTCAAAAATTAGTATTTTTGGAGTCTATGTCTCTATGAACCCTAACTTAATGTTCAATATCCTATGATGGAGTTACAATCTTTGAACTCGGAGATATTTCGAAACATGAGCCAATTTCATGAAGGAACAACCAACTTTGATTTTTTGAATTTCTCAAATGTAGTCTAGATTTTTATTCAATTCTTTTGGAAAATTGAACTTTTGAATGGAATAACACATTTTCATCACAGATGAATTCCTAGTGATTCTAAAAGTCATTATTCGAGGCCCTTCAGCAATATCATGGAACATATGAACGAACGATCCATTAGATGCTGCCAGACATGTTTTTGGCCAAAATGTAGCAGGAGGTTTAGACGGACTTGGTAAATGTCCTTTTCGATCAAATCAATTTTATTTCAACAGGAACTCTACATCTTTTCATTCTTTTAGAGGCAAGGTCAGAGGCAAGCTCTCTTGGAATCTGTTGGAAATTTGCAAGCAAAAGATTGAGAATGATTAGTTGGTTCCCTGTGGTGAAACAAATCCTACCATTGATAAGATGGCTGGATTTTGACAACCAGAAATAAGAAGATTTAGATTATAGGTTGGTAGGCCTTATCAGAATAAAAAAACAACGAAGATGCTAAATGAGCCTCTTTATCTCTCGTTAACTAAAAAATATCCTGACGATATTTGCGGGATTTTTTCGCTAAACATCTGTAATCTGATTTGAGAGTCTATTCACTTGAAATAACTTTTTTGGTGAAATTTTGTACCAAATTAACTTAGAATCAACATTTTATAAAATTCAATTTAATCTTTTGTCAAGGTAAACGTTTTCTTATAATGCTTGAAATGCATAAAATAATCTGCAAACTAAATTTACAAGATCTACAAAGCTCCACATTGAGTACCGTGTTGTTTGAGGGAACTTTTCAGGGCCGTTGGAAGCAGCTGCTGATTGGGGGGGGGGGGGCTTTCGTTCTTAAAACAATGAAGAACAATAAATCTTATTTATGCTGGTGACGTAACACCACTGTTTTCAAAATTGGAAGGGTACAAGCCCCCATCCCCCAGCTTCCTACAGGCCTGGAAATTTTTAACTCTAATTTTGACAGATTCTTTTGGAAGATTTCGAGCTATGGACCTTTCGATTGTAGGGACGATTTTATAGGACAGCAAAAAGCAATTCCTTCGGTCAAGTATATGCATTCACATTGAGTAATTTAAACCAGCTTAGATTAAGCTAGGTCAGGCTAACCTGGCGTAAGCTAGGCGTGATCGCAGTTATGTTAAAATGGCTCTGTTTATGGACCTTAAAAAGGCGTAATCACATGCGAGAACGCGGCGTAAGCATCTTATCACCTTGTCAGGGGTCATCCTAAGGCCTTCCATTTTCCAAAATGGGCAGTTCTAACTCAGTTACAGGCAGTTTCTAAATGNGTGACGTAACACCACTGTTTTCAAAATTGGAGGGGTACAAGCCCCCATCCCCCAGCTTCCTACAGGCCTGGAAATTTTTAACTCTAATTTTGACAGATTCTTTTGGAAGATTTCGAGCTATGGACCTTTCAATTGTAGGGATGATTTTATAGGACAGCAAAAAGCAATTCCTTCGGTCAATTATATGCATTCACAAACATTGAGTAATTTAAACCAGTTTAGATTAAGCTAGGTCAGGCTAACCTGGCGTAAGCTAGGCGTGATCGCAGTTATGTTAAAATGGCTCTGTTTATGAGCATAGGTTTCAAATCTTTAAAAAGGTCGGTGTAAAATTCTGTGCCCTATTTCTTTGAATGGAATGGCTTGAAAGAAACTTTAGCTATTTTGTAATAATTCTACCGTTGGACTTTTCAGAAATCTTCAATATTTTCAGAATTAGAGTGCTTTTCTTTTTTGTTAAGAATTCAAGAAAAAATTTGAAAGAAACTTAAAGCCATCGTAATTTCTAAACTTTTTGAGGAAACATGGAATAATTTTCCAGAAAAACATAGTTTATGAATGTCTACAATATGGCATCAAGCAAAAGTCTTTCACTCTTCTGGTTTGTGATTTAGAAATTTGATGACGTCACATCCTCAAATGAGTTGAAATATGAAATACGCTGTAATGTCGAAAATATTTAAGATTTCTGAAAAGTCCAACGGTAGAATTATAGCAAAATAGCTAAAGTTTCTTTCAAGCCATTCAATTCAAAGAAATAGGTCACAGAATTTTACACCGACCTTTTTACGCCAATTTAAAGATTTGGAACCTATGCTCTGTTTATGGACCTTAAAAAGGCGTAATCACATGCGAGAACGCGGCGTAAGGCCTTCCATTTTCCAAAATGGGCAGTTCTAACTCAGTTACAGGCAGTTTCTAAATGACACGATGGGTAGTTCTCAAATCCCACTTTTGAAATATTCTGCTTCGAGAAGTTTGCTATTCTAAAAAAAATTCCAAAAAAAGAACATGCCTAGATTCTCAAGAAAACTGATATCCCTCCTGAGCTCCACAATGCCTTTTAATTTGAAAGAAAGTGGTCAAAAGTAATCCCTTGTAATCAGGCTTGGGAGTGGGAAACATGAAGAAAGGAGTATTTGATAACTGTTATAAGCTTGCAAAAGGACCCGAAGCCATAAATTTATCAGAACCGAACAGCTCAAGTGACTGGAATTCTGTGACTAACGGCAACCATTTAGCGATCGTCTATTGCCTCTTTCTCATCCCTCTTGGGTTGCAGTAAAGTCCAAAATTAGGTGGGATTGTAAGCTTCGTTCACATTAGAGTAAAATCTTAGAATTTAGGCGAAAACTATCAGTCGCAGAGTAAGGTTAGACTGACGACGTGATTCCGTGCATTCGTTCATTGTTTTTAATCTGATGTTTTTATTTTCTCTCAGTTTGAAGTCTTACCTATCATTCAATTCAATGCCGAAAACTGAGACTCGTGTAATCAGTCTAGAGTAAGGTGTGCTTTAGAATAGTAGTTTCACGTCCATGACTAAAATGCATGCACTGTCGTTATATTCTTTGATGCAGGACAAGTATTATTCGCAATGGTTTCTAACCAAGCGTTCAAACGGGCGGACAGAAGTCAAAATAAATTTCTTCTACGACATATCCAAATATTTGGACGGAAAAGCTTATTGTTAAGTGAAAAATGAGTCTCTGCATCTTTCTTTCCATTCGCTTTTCCTCTTGGTTCTTTCTGATTCGACTCCTTTTGTCCGTTAGCTGATTTGCATAACATCAAGATGGTAGTGCTTTATCCAATCAAAATATTATCTCTCTCTCTGTTTTGTCAAAGGCATTTGCTTTTTCGCTGCGTGTGAATTCTTTCTAGACGTGTTCAGACTGGCTTAAATTTAGAACGAAAAGTCTTCTCGTCTCTGTAACAGGATCTTCAAGTGATAAAAAGTTGATCAAATTACTGTCCTTATCAAAATGTCCTTATCTGACAGTTCTAATAAGGTCTCTGAAGTGAAAATTCTACCTAACCTACGTTTAAAACTCCAACACCCCAACACTTTAACGAGCTTTGATAAAAGAGTAGTGGATTTCGATGTCTTATTGTTCAGAGCACANTTTACTTCGCAGCGTCCTCATCACGATTTACGCCCCCGCAGAAGTTATCATATTTTATTGAGCGCTGATAGACCACGGAATAGACTTGGAGCAAGTCTAGCTTATGAGTAAAGTTCACAGACGCCATTTGGCTTCTGTTAAAACACCCACTTTTTTCCGAGATTTCCGCAAACTTGGCGGTGGTTATTGTTCAATAGACCATTTCGCTATTTGGAGAAAGGGACTGAGGAGAGCGCGGCCAAATCTGCCAGCCTAAAACTTTTAAGAAGCAAGCTCATCTTTATCAGTACTAGCAGAAACTGTAGGATATTTATGTAGTATATAGATATTACTAGAGTATATGCATGCATGAGAAGAGGCAACAGAACTTTGATGAAAGATTGGGGGAAACGGGAAAAAACTCGGGAAAATCTCTTTTCGTAATGAACTACTCGCTAATCGAAGATATGGGCTAGAAGATAGATTCGAGGAAAGTTTGACCATGGTCCGTTCCATCCTATGGCAATACCACCAATCAAATCAATCCATGTAAGGGATCACGGTAAAACTTCCACCAGGGACACCGGACGGGGCACATTTTTAGGGGGGCAAACCTGCAAAGTTGAAGGCAAAACAATAGGAAAATAACATATTTAGACCATTTTTGAGAGAGCAGGACCCCCACAGGGTCCCCTCTGCGGCGTTCCTGACTTCCATTTCTTCAGTGCAGTAGTATCATAAATCAATCCGCCAGTCACGAGCAGCGAAACCAATCTTCCCTATCATGAACCAAGAAAAACTTAATATTTTCGATGTCTAAGGCGCTCTACGTCCCTTTGTTTATGCGCCACACTCGTTAAGTGCCGCACATAAAATTGCACATGGAAACGACACCGTGTCGCTTAAGCTGTAAGTAGGGTAGTGGGAGAAACAATGTCGCATGGAAAATTTAGGAAGCAAAAGCAACAGGAAATGGGTGAGGCATACCGTAGAAACTTACATACAATAACCTAAATTTATGAGCCCAGTGTAATCTTGAACTCCCTCTAAGCAGTGCTATTCCTAACATAAAAATCAGCTCCAACTTAAGATGAACCAACGGAGTTAAAAGCGACTTGGCTGGAGGGGGGGGGGGGTATTAGGGCAAACTAACTATAGCCCTAACACGACTCCCTGGAAGAGCAGCTGCTATGTAGATAGGTTACTATACATAATTTTATCTTTAACTGTATATGATGTATCTAATATAACTATGATCTTTATTTTCTTATTTAGTATTGGATTTGTAAGCTGAAAGGATTTTGTGTATAAAGAATTTAAAATGAAATGAGGGTGCAGCGTGAATTTGGCTTTCGAAAGCTAATCTTTTTCATTCTACACTTTAGCCAACTGCTGTTGGGGCGGAAGAGGGGGGGAGGCGAAATAACCTGCTTTATTTCCCTTAGTCTAGCCTGTTTCCCAAAAACTTGGGTCTGGGACACAATCTTCCTTAGTCAACATTTATCTCCTTCAAAATTAATTTCTTGAGTCTTCAGGGAAATAGTTTTGGTTTTCAGCAGAACGAATAAAAATCGCCCTGCTGAATCTTGAAAGTGGGAAGTCGGTAGATGTGGCTTTTTACGTAAATGGTGGCTGTCCGCTAGCAAAATTGTGATAAATGGTCGAAACAACAAGAGTTACTTTGCACTTCACTTCAAAGCTGAAATGTTTTTTGTTAGGACCTTCTGTTTGGATTGTGGCATGTTTTGGAAGCAAATATTAAATCTTTCATTCCTGATAATAAGCATGCATTTGCGACAAAAAACAGAAATGCGAATGGTGGTGATTCGAACGTTGTTGCGGTTGTTTTCAAGTCATGAATAAAAGACGTGAGCAATTTTTATGTTTAAAAAATAATACAACTGTAAGATTATTTTGGTGTGCAAAATACAACTGGCTAGTCGAAATGATGAAATCATGCCTCTCTCTGTTTTCCATGCACATTTCTCGATTAATCCAGTGTAAGTTCAAAAACAAGAGAAAAGATGTTTTGGATTTCCTATGTATACAGTATACGCGTACTTGTTTTTATAAGAAGCAAAGAATTAGAGCAAGTACTGAAAAGTTTCTTAAAATTATCAAATTTTCAGTACTGAGAGTTTCTTACGAGTTTCTTAAAGGTTCCATAACAATCTGTGCCCTCGTGAACATTTCAAGCAAAGTTTTTTTCAGCCTTTTCAATGTTAGACATTGCTCAAGTACCTTCCAAGTAATATGATACAGGAAACAAGTAAAAATAAAGTAAAAATATGCTAAGGCTTTCCTTGACTAAAATAAATAGTTGCTTAAATAATTTTTCCTAGTACTGGAGTTTCTAACTGTTTGGCGATCTGAGAGTTGAGTTTCTATAAGTGGTTTCTTATAAAAAGTTTCATAATTTTTGGTGATGCTGGTTTGAGAGTTGAGTTTATTAGAGTTTCTTTAAAAATTTCACATTGTCTAAAAAGCAGTGGATGGGTCACTTTGAAGTAACACAAATAATTGAATAATGACTAAAACAGTAGACTCACCCAAAACATCGACACGACCTTCCATCTTTACAATCTCATTCCAAGTTTCTTCTGTTGAGACTTCACTACTAAGATCGATCTTGTGTACAAATAGCAATTTATTGAGGTATTTCAGAATATTTTTATCTCCAATTTTCTTGATATCATCATAATCATCCGTCGTTGCATGCAGTCGAATTTGCGATCCATACAGCTCAAGTAAAATCAAAGCGCAATCCCATGCGAAATCTGTCTTGCATTGTGCAATCACTAAAACTTTCGGTTGCACATTGAAGTTACGTCTTGGTATGAAACAAGAGAATCCGTTCTGGGTTCTGTTTTTAAGATTGCGAATTCGATTTAAAGTTGACGAAGTTTCGCCCATGTTTTCCAGTTCGGAGACCTCTTTCCTCTCCTCTCGTGTACTGCACTCTGCTCTCCCCTGTTTCGCGTTGCGTTTAAGTTCTTTTCGACGACAACAAGGGAACATCAGGGAGCGATGAAAAAACTTCTGGATAGCTCAAGCGCAAAACAACATAAAACACACTTCCTTTGTTCGAAGTGGATTTCTGTTTAGAGCAAAGCAAACACAGCGCGCGGGATTAATCTCTTAACCTCTGTCATTGTGCGTAATTGTGGTATAGTTTGATTCAAGACGTCTTCTGACGTTTCTTAGCCTCATAAACAATTTAACAAATGATGCAAAGTTAAAAACGGATTTAAACTATAAATAGATCTAAATATTTGCAATGCCAGTTTCTTTTTCAGAAATTGTTCTCGAGATGTTTATTTCCCAGCTAAGGAGACACTGTAGAAGGTGAGGTGGTGTGTTCGCTTTTGTTATGAAGTGATATGAGAAAATGGAAGTCGCAACGAGAGAAAATATTGTAAAGCAATAATTAAAGAACGGAAACGGGACTTAACTGCCTCTTCAAGGTTAGCTGTGTATTGTGAATAGAATGTGCGAAAATTTTGACCTGCCACAGTGGACTCATCAACGAACTCCTTATGGATTCGACGCATTGGCTAATATTTTCGTAAAGTTTATTTGAGATGTTATACCCTACCGTCGTTAATTTCCTCTCCTAAACGCCGCCGGGGGCGTCTGTTTACTACCTCACGCATTTAATGAAACTTTTATTACAAGCACAAGTTTCTTTGTTTCTACCTGGCATCCGAAGGTAGTTTTTAGCTTATCAAAGCAATGTCCTGGTCATTCCTTTACCTCTTGATATGACCACACCTCCTGATAGCTTTGGCTTGGAATTACAGAGAGTTCGCGACTCTCCTCGATCTAAGAGCCTGTTTACATGTGAGTTTTCAGCCCGGGCTGAAACTTCAGCCCGTTTACCCGAGGTGAAATTTCATCCCTCCTCTCCTCTACTGTCAAATACTTGTAAATATCAGTTTGCTNACGCAGGACTTAACTAACCAACAACAGAGCTAAATATTTGCAATGCCAGTTTCTTTTTCAGAAATTGTTCTCGAGATGTTTATTTCCCAGCTAAGGAGACACTGTAGAAGGTGAGGTGGTGTGTTCGCTTTTGTTATGAAGTGATATGAGAAAATGGAAGTCGCAACGAGAGAAAATATTGTAAAGCAATAATTAAAGAACGGAAACGGGACTTAACTGCCTCTTCAAGGTTAGCTGTGTATTGTGAATAGAATGTGCGAAAATTTTGACCTGCCACAGTGGACTCATCAACGAACTCCTTATGGATTCGACGCATTGGTTAATATTTTCGTAAAGTTTATTTGAGATGTTATACCATACCGTCGTTAATTTCCTCTCCTAAACGCCGCCGGGGGCGTCTGTTTACTACCTCACGCATTTAATGAAACTTTTATTACAAGCACAAGTTTCTTTGTTTCTACCTGGCATCCGAAGGTAGTTTTTAGCTTATCAAAGCAATGTCCTGGTCCTTCCTTTACCTCTTGATATGACCACACCTCCTGATAGCTTTGGCTTGGAATTACAGAGAGTTCGCGACTCTCCTCGATCTAAGAGCCTGTTTACATGTGAGTTTTCAGCCCGGGCTGAAACTTCAGCCCGTTTACCCGAGGTGAAATTTCATCCCTCCTCTCCTCTACTGTCAAATACTTGTAAATATCAGTTTGCTATTACATGGAAAAAGTTTAGCCCCGGGCATGGGTAGTTAGACACCGCAGTTGTACTTACATTGCCTTCATGATAAGAGTGATTCTGTTTCCTATCCTTGTGTCAGCCGCCATTTTGAAAGTTCTGTTGTTAAGGGGGTTCTGTTGTTAAGGCCCGCATAACTATATAGATAAAAAATTTCCTCCGCAGAAGCATATTAGTTGCGGCGCTCCCCCATAAAAGCACACATGCAGTGTCTAACCACCCATGCCCCGGGCTGAAATTTCAGCTCGCCTTGAGCTTCTCGAGCTAGCCGAAATGAAATGTTAATCCCTTAATTATCGTGTTAATCCCCATTGTTTTGCAATATATGCGCGCGTGAAAGGCAAATATTTTTTTCAGCCCGGGCTGCAATATCGATGGCCGCGATGGCGCATGCGTTTTGGCTAGTTTTGGCGCTAGACAGACTTTCAGCTCGGGCTGAAACTCTTCGTGTAATGGCAAAATATTTTCACCTCGGGTAACAGGGCTGAAGGTTAAACCCAGGCTGAAAACTACCATGTAAACAGGCCCTAAATAGCATGTTACCAGGGCGGGGCTCAAACCACCGTACTTCCGATTGGTAGGCCAGTACGCCTACACCGAGATATCACCCCGATATCCCTGCAACTTATATTGGCAAGGCTATTACACATGGGTCGACATTTGTTGGCAACGCGTATGCCAACTCGTTCCCCACAAAAATGTTGAATCGTGTCTTTGTTGTTGTTACCCTGGGTACCAGACTCTAATATTTTTGAGAGTCTGGTACCCAGGGTATGTTATTGTTGTTTTGTTTTTTCATACTTTATTTAACGTTGGTGAATAGGTTAGATAGCTAATTACAATACATAAATGCAAGAATCAGCTAATTAATACCAACAAACATAACATAATTAATACACATAAACATAATTAATAGTAAAGTGGCAAAAACGAAACGAAAACGATATCTAGATTTAGATTTTTAGTAAATCTGATTAATGTAGCCAAGATTCTGTAAATACGGGGTACAGAGCCTACAAATGCAAGGGATGGAAAACTGCTTTATTTTAGCTTTGAATATTCCTAAACTGCTAGCCATTCTAATTTCATTTGGAATGCTGTTCCATATTTGGTTGCATCTATGGGTTATTGTTTCTGTACCATATAAAACTGTTTTTGGAGTCCTTATACAACAGTTCTCAAAATGTCGGCAACATGTTGAACGAGAATGAACATATTCATTCTGAGCAATATTGTTGACGATGTTCAACGGAATCTAGCCAATCAAGAGCGGTCTTTCAAATCATGGGACCCCGTGAGATCACATCATGAAGTGGTGAAGAATGTTGAATGATTTTGTATGATCGTGCGTAATAAACTTGATCAACATAATGTGGGGAACATTTGTTGCTCATAAATGTTGCCCACAAATGTTGGCTACAAAAGTCGACTGGTGTGTAATAGTCTTCAGAGGACGCATTTGTTAGACGTTGATGTTTCTTAAAGGAAGGCGTTTATTACAAGTTTTATGTCAAACAGGGGTGGTATTCATTAGAGGAAGGCGTTCATTTCTTGGAGAAAATAT
>REGM01000071.1:299630-354888 GCA_004194415.1 Aurelia aurita
GTATTGACAAAATCAATGTTTTTGATATTTTTACAACCAGAATTAGTTTCAAATGTTGATTATTATACCTTAAAAGAATCAGCAAACAAAGACCTTTCATTTGTTATCAAGAACAATGGAATTTGCTGACATCAGCATTTTTAAATGATGACGTAACATGTGCCGCCATTTTGGGTAAATTTTGCAAAATTTGAAACTTTTTCCAGCGGAAGTTGTAGAAAATGCATATATTTGCGTTTTGCAATACATTTAAAGTATTTTTAGCAAGTTTTGTATCAATTTTTGGTCATAAAACCCACTTCGTTGTTGTGACGTCATCAATATTTGTCATTTTCTTCAAAATTAAAAGTCTAAAAACACCTTTAGGTATTATTTTTGAATTAAGAATGAATAATACGGCAAATAAGATGAAAAATAGCGAATTATATGATATTTTTCCTGTTTTTAGAACGAATTAGCTGGATAAACATAAATTTTGACATTTTTCAACATTATGACGTCATAGTGACGTCATCTAATGAGATGGCCACACCCAAATCTGCCAATCTGTAAAGAATGTTTAGTACTACGCCCTTGCCAGGTTTGAATGATTTCCCATTTGTCTAAGGCGACTTATAGAGGGGGGTGGAAAGCACCCCCCCCCCGGCTATATTAGTTCAAAAAAAGCCCGGTTAAATTAGGGTTAAAGATACTAATATGTAATTTCTTCTTTTACTATATCTGCACATGCTTCATGTTACAATTCATATTGATAAACACAGAATTGTTTAAAGTGGAAATCCGTCTTTAAGGATCTGAAGTTGTGACATCCGTCAAAATTCTCATCATTACAGCAGTAGTTTCCATTCCAAAGTTCTTGCAAAGGTTAACCGTTCAAAAATCTGCGCCAAACGCAAACACATGATTGAACTAAAGCTGGCCTCAGAGAAATTTTAAAACGTTTGCACCCAACGATAAATTGATCATTTAAATTGATCAAAATTCTCTTTCAGATGCAAAGGAACATGGCGAAAAGTCCCCCTGTGCCAGCTTTGGCATTAACTCGTCTGTTGTCGCTTGCTTCATTTTAAATGTCTGCTAGGTTTTGCCGCAGTCGCTGAATGCATAATATACTTCACAAAACAAGAGAATCCATGTAGCACTTTCTCTGAATCTGTACTAATCTGTACAGGTTTCAAATAACTTTTTAACCCTACAATGTCAACATTCTCTAAAGATCTTTCCTATTGTTGGGCAGACAAATTGATTTTTAAGATCCTTTCATACCAGGGAAGTAAAAAAATTGCATTTTTCGGAAAATCACCAAAATTTGATTATGCTACATATCTTTAAATTTTCTTTTTGTGTATGTGTGTCAAGGACCAAATAAATTGATTTGGTTGCCATTACTTTGTTCTGCTGGGAGAGAGGCAATGAGATTACAGCATAAAAAGGCTTATTTTGAGTAATAGTATCTTACAAAACATGGTATTTTTAGGAAGAAATTTGTAATTTGCGATTACATGCGAAAGTTTGAGTCCTACAAGACATTTAACAGCTTCAACTAGGACAACAGAACCAATTTAAGTGGTAGTGCCATATTGAAATTCACTTTGATAATAATATGTTGTGATTTCAGAGTATGCTTCAAAACCAGGTAACTTCAAAAAGGAACAAATTTCCACAGATTCAAAGCCATTTCAAGACTTTGCAACATGTCCAAAATAAATTTAGTCTTTGACACAAAAGCGCATAAATAAATTGTCATGATTGGTAAGATATTCAAATTTTGATGATTTTTCGAAAATTGCAAGTTCTTCTTACTCACCTGGTACAAGTCACTTGACATTAACGCAGCACAAAGATAACCGGTCACTCTAATTTATGTGCGTCTCTTTTTTCAAAGTATACATCCAATATGTTTAACGCTTTTCTATATGTGCTGACTAATTTAATAACAATGAAAAAAGTCAGAGTTAATAACACATCAAAAGAACATCAGGGTATTTATTACACTTGATTTTTTAAAGACATTGTTAGAATAACATTTTTTATCTCAGAACCCAATACTACGTAATTACAGCCAATGATTTTGCCAAGAATTAAAATCTCATTTTAATACAGATTTCATTTTTTCTACAGTCTTTCTCTTTCTATAGAAAAATATCTGCCAAATCTAAATGATGTCACATGAAGCCCTGCATATATTTCATAATGATGCATTAGGTCCATTAAAGTGACAACATCTAAAAGTCTTACTGTACTCATTGGTATCTTGTCAAATGTCCATCCAGTCCATAAAGTATACAAATTCTGCAAATTTCTTTAATATCCCATGCGAATGCTCTGAATGATCTGGAATACGGCTGAAAGGAGAAAAATACAAAACAGTTAATATTTTGGGCTCTGTTTGAACTTGTCAAGTTGCAGTTTACACTGTGACTTAAAATAATTGATAAGCTTTGTTCAGCGTAGTGTCATTGTATCATACAGTAGATATCATTAGAGATCAATTTCAAGAGCAACCCCAATATCAACAAACTTATCAAATGAAGATATCAAAATGAGGTATCTTGGTGAAACCTGCCAGCCTTACAGGCTGTTTACGCAACTCAATGACCAAATTAAAAACGTTGTTCATTAACCACAGTGTTAATCAACCATGCATGTTTCACATTGGAGAGGCCCCAGTTGACACAGTTCTTGCAGCCCAATTTGAGCAGTTTTCACGTCACAAAAAAGATTCAACCATAAATCTCGAATAAAAGTGGGTTGAATTAAACACCCTGTATAGGTGCTATTTTCTATGCAGTGCCCCAGACTCGATAAGCTTTGCTTCTTCTGGGGCGTATGAAATCATATGTAGTTAGTTTCAACTGATATGTTTTTCATCACTCATTATCATCAAACATCTGCATTGCATTATGTGTGTATTTACAACTTTCAAAAGTACTAACAAGTGATATTTGATCTTCTTTGATCAAATGGTAATGGCCACTCTCTTGTATCTCATTTCTGATCAAACTTTCTAACTTGAAATAACTCTCTTTGTGAATCCAGCTGATAGGCTGTTCAAATAACACCAAGTGACCTGGATGAGTAGCATGTAAAGGTTGGTAGCCAGAAGGAGCCATTCAAATGCAAGCAAAATGTTAAAGTAAAGCCTGTTTTCCACTTGGTCATTTCAGTTGCTGGAAAATGTGTTTCCACTAGGTTGATTGGGTCATTATAATCATTTTTCACAAGAACACAACAACTCAAACAACTACATTAACATCCAATGTTTCGGATTAAAAAGTTTTGGACAAATAACTTCAGACAAGAAAGTTTCAGACACTTTCTGAAAAAAGGGAAAACACTTTCCTTTTTTATAGACAATTTACTGATCAAATGTTTTGCTTGAAATGGGCTATATCTGCATAGAATTCACCTAATTTTAACGAAGCATTACGCGGCACTGAATGTTTCTAATTAGAAGTATCATCAGAAGAAATATATCCAAAAATATTTCAGACCCTTTTAAAAGGTAATTCAGACAAAACCATTCTGACAGAATTTTGTCAGAAGCTTTAATTGTACGAAACTTTTGGATTTTAATGCAAGTGGAAACCAGGAGTTCAACTTTGCTTCGTTCCCTTGGTCAAGCAAGTTTTCAACTCTCACGGCACCATGAACAAATTATCTATTTAGTGAAAATTCAATTCTTTGTCTGTGATCTGAAAACCATTCACTGTTAACAAAAAGACTAATACTGGCCAGTTAACTTGTGGTAACTTTTCTTTCATGAACTCATTCAAAGTTTCATTCATAATAAATGCTCCCATGTGGCTTTGTGAATTCAGAAAGAGAATGCAAAATAGCTTTGTCATGAGAAGGTCTTACAGTATAATAGGTCGATCAGTCTTGCAGGTATTGACTATTCAGTTTCTGGCAACTGCAAACTGTGATATGAAGCAATGGATTAATTCTCAAAAGCAGAAGATGTGCACACAATAAACAAAATTGTCATGAAGTCTTAACGTTGTTTGAATGCAATTTTTCCACTTTTCTGAAACCTGTCATTTGGATTGTTAAATAATTAAAGTAAGCTGTAGTGAAAAGACCAAATATGTATATACCTGATCCACAGACCACAAATATGAACAGGCCTAACAGCATGGGTCCAACTGGATATTTGTCTTCCGATGGTCTCTGAAAATGCAGAAAAATAGCATGAAGATCTGGGAGACTTCTGTGTCATACAATAAGCACACACAAAATCTGACAACAGCTTCAAACATAACCGGTGGGCCAAAAAAAAGTAACCCCCAAGATAAAAAAGTTTCTGGAAAACTTTTGGAATGCAAGATTTTGATGAAATTTATATGGTACTAAGAAATGCGTCAAATACACCTATTCAGTGAAAATCAGTTCATTATCAGCCCTAATTACAGAGAAATGAGCTTTCAAAGAAGGATGGCCACGAAAACCACTGTACCAACATCACTAATCATCAATAATAACCCACCAACATATTTTTTTTATAAATATATATTCTCATAAAATAACCAACGTATTGTTTGATTATTGAATATTAATTTCTGTGCAAATGATGCTTTTCCTAATTTCTTGTGTCAACAAAAGGGGATTTTAAAATTGATTTTTGTAATTTGAAAAAACTGAATGCATCTTTTAGCAGGATACCATAACGTGATCCAGAGCTGCAAAATATTTTTTTCTTTCTGGGAACCTGGCGAAGGGGGAAAAAATTTCTGTGAGGTCACAGTATGCAAAATGCACAATAATGCTTCTGCCGGTCATGTACTGAAAGGTCCACAAGATATTCTGACAAAGCTAGAGCTTTGGGTTCTAAATAGACCCTTTTCACAATGACGCCAGTTCTTTTAAAATACATCCTTTGACTTGATATGACGTGGAGCTAAATCTCAAAAGCGTGCATTGCTCCCAGCAACGCATGGAATAGTTCTGTATGTGTATTTGCATCAAAATCGCATGGTGTTGATTTCTTGCCGTGCTGGGATTTGCATCCTTTGCCTCATATTGAATTTAATTGTGAAAGAGGTCTATTGTAAAATCCTTGATTAAATATGGAGTGTTCTTCTCTGTCTTGTTTAGTATAAATCATTTGCCATTTGGTAAGAATGTGTACTTTCTATTTCGGTACAAAAATCTCTTGGCCAATTTCACATTTTGACAGTGTACTCTTTCAAGAAAATTCTCGTTCTGACACTCTACCATGAAATATTATTAAATCAGACTGCCAAAATCCATAAGCTGTTGAGCTATTTAATCTTCATCCAAATTTGGCTGAGGCTGCTAAATTCTATGTAGCAGCAGCTCAACAATGGGAGAATACACAAATATATATTAATAAGATGGTCAAGCAATACTCAAAATGCTCATCTGTTCATGAAACAAAATTTTGAAATTTTTGTGCTGTACTTTGGACTGAAGGCCAATTGGTTGTAATTTACAGTAGATTTCCAGAACTATTATTTGATAGTGCAGCCCTTGTGTACATTAATTAATTAATACGACAAGAATTCATAACGATTCCTAAATATTCTTAATATTCTGCTGAGGTATGGAAGAGTGTGAGGATTTAAGCAATAATTCTAAAGAATTTAAAAATATTCTGAAGAATTCTTCAGCAAGATTTTCAGGCAATAACATTTCTTAATGGAAAGTTCAGAAATTAGTTCCAAAGCATGCACACTTTACTCTTAGGACTTTTTACAGTCCTTGGGACAACTACAAGTGCCCAAGGTCTGTAGAAGTGAGAAAATTCCTTGCAATGCAAGTTAAATATACTCATCTCATTGCTAATATGCAACTACAGTACAGGCCTTGCGCACATTAAAACTGCTTCAGAATTTTTCAGAATTCTTGGGGAAATAAATAATTTTTCAAGACTTCCTGTTTGATAATTTTTACAGCCTTTTTCAATCTTTCAATTTTTCAATTTCTTTTCAGTCTTCTTCAAACCTCTCAAGAATTTTGAAAACAATGTGAAGAATTCTTGAAAATTCTTAAGAATTCTTAAGATTTCTTGAGAATTCTTGTCATGCTAATGGGCGCAAGGCCCTGTAACCTTACATATCTACCAGGGATCATGGTAGATAGTGGAAAAGTCACGTAACTTCTATTTTTGCAAGAAATTGCAAAAAATGTTCATTTCGTTCTTATTTGAAACAACTTTTGCTGAAAAATTTTCTGCCAAGGCTGACAATTTTCTGGGAACCTAGTTCCCAGGTTCCGATACTTTTTGCAGCTCTGACGTGATCCACAAGTAACACAATGTTATGGTAAAATGGAAATTTCCCTAATTTTGACTTGCTCAATCATTATTTTCAATGCCTCTCATTTTGTGGCAGTATCTTGCGATGATTGTTTTTGCAAAGAAGATGCAAGTAGAGGTGGAAACAATGCACAACAACAAAACATGTTTTTAGACACTTTGTTTGGCCAAGTTGTGTTTTAATGATTAGTATGTATGTATGTATCATTGGCTACAAAATTAAAATTAAAAATATTTACAAGTTTTTATAATATAAAAATAGATACAATACAATATATAAGGTTAAAAACATAAAGAAAAACACCCCTAATTACAGTGGCAGGGATGGCATTAAAAGGTCAAGCTGACCTTATTTCCATAATGGTCCCCTTAGAGGTGTCAGTTATGACCGAGGTAAATGATCATTTCTCAAAACCTCCTTTCTCTCTAACTACAGCTGATAATGAGCTGATTTTCACTCAATAGGTCAATTTTATGTTGTATATACTTAACGCCATGTAAATTTCCTCAAAATCTTGCATTTTGAAAGTTTTTGAGCAATGTTTTTATCTTGGGGGTACTTTTTTTAGACCACCCGTTACAATGATAGAGGGGGGAGTAAAATGTGTAACCAATTAAAAGGGTCAGAGTTGGATTTGAGCCCTCATCCACATACTATGCACCTCCATGCTCTCTTATGCTCTGGTTGTAATAATTGCTTATACCAGCCGTTTTGTAATCCATTATCTTTGCAGCCATAACGTCAGGCGGAAGGGGTTCAAACCACACCAGCACCTCTTGAGCGTCATGACAAGGGGTCGCGGTCTTGATTAGCGCATAGCTACTTCTGTGATCCCAGCGCTTGGCGCTGAAAATTGAAACTTCACCTTCAGCCACCTACTTTCTGCTTGTGCAGGGGGACCATTGCAGCCAACCATTATGGAATTTTTAAAAAATCATACAGTACACAGGAGACCGTCAGCCTTTTCATCATTCAATGCTTTTCATTTCAAACTGCACATTTTCACAACTTTCCAGATTGCTAATGAGCTGGCAACTTTTATTGACAATTTGAAACTTTTGCTTTGACCTGTTGGTAGCTAAATTCTTCATATACATCATCACTGATCCCCTGAGAATACTTCTTGCAAGTCACTAGAATGCGGCTTTCAATTACTTTTCAACCTCATCATAATTTTGTTGAATCCTAAAAGTGTAGCGACATGCATGAAACTCGATTCCTCATTGACAATATGCGTGACTTTTTATAATATCCTGAGCAATCTTTACTGTCCTTCAACTTCCAAGGTATCCTTTGATATTTCAACATGGTGGAGGTGATAACTTCATCATAATTTCATTATTTTATCATTAAAGATCACAGATCAAATATATATATATATATTTAAAACCAGTTTGTTGAGACTACATAGGCCAGCACAAAGCTGTAATTTCTTTCTTCTCCAAAACAAACCAAGACGAGACTTAGAAATGAACAAGATTATATATTTGTTAATGTAAATCACGAGAACTTTCTTTCTACTATCTACAAAGTAAAATGTAAACTAAAGTTAAGTATGTGCATGTTGATTCTGCTGTTCAAACTTGCGTATTCGCTAAAAATTTCTGGTTGCGAATCATCTGATCTTGATTGAGTCGGGTTGTCTTTAAAAAAATCTCATGTGTCGAAATACGACTCAAAACAAATCGTTCTACCGGCAAAATTTAAGTTTTGATCGTAAACTTAGCAAAAATCTCGATAAAGATAACATTCTTGAAACTATAAATGCCCTCTGGAGGAGCTTCGGGGGCAAATCAATTAAATATCCGAGGATTTTTAAGGACAAGTCAATTTAGGCCCAAAAGTTGATGTTCATAGAAAGCAAAGCTTGATTCAAAATCTTACCATTGATTTTGGAACGTTCCCTCGTGAAGTCACATTTTGACTGTGTTTCTCACTGGCGACTCTCATTCTTTGTTTGGCAGGCATCTTTTTGATGTTATTTGAAGCTTTAATAAAACAAAATTGCAAAGAGTTTGACCGCTACTCGTCCACGTAAAATCAAAATATGAGAAAGGAAGACCTTATTTTTAGCCACCAACTATCAAAGTATTTTTATGACGAAGGAGGCGCTGATTGGTCAATATTTATCACATGGTCATGGTTCCATTGTGTGATTGTGTGAAAATTTTGTGATCTTTGCTTTGAGGAGGCAGGCCTCGTTATGAAAATAAAGGAAACCTTCTATTTTCGACAAGACTCACTGAACTTTTGGCGTGCAAATCTTCATAAATAGGTGCTAAATCAATATATTTGAAAGGAAGCTGTTATTTTCATAAAATATCCTTTACCATCATCATCATTAGCAAAACCGCTCTACCTAATACAGGCATGGCAGCTATACCTAAACACATTCGTTCTGTTGTTTTATTTAAAATTTTACTGTAAGTATACTTGGTTCTTTTTAGTTCATTTCATTTTTAGTTCAGTATTTTTAGTTTAAGTGTTATTTTTTTTTAGTTTAATTTATGTTAGTATATAGCTGCCATGCCTGTATTAGGTAGTGCATTTTGCTAATGATGATGATGATGATGACTACTTACATAAATAATGATAATGAGCTACATAATGAACTAAATAATGAACTAAAACAAATCGACAAAATTATAACAAAAACTTTATAATAGAGAAATTTCCAGATTGTTTAATATCAATCATATGGTCACGGTAATTTCGCAGGCCTCATCATGAAAATAAAAGACTAGTTTCGATGATTCAAGGAGTCTTCTGTGACCAGGGAAGACTAGATCAGAAGCCTTGAAGTAGAAGTGGTACTCTGTGTGTTTTGCATATTCCCATTTTACAATGAAGCTCAAAAATATGTTTCATTGGTCCACATAGAGAAGCCATAGATCTTAGATCTAAAATTCATTCCTTCTTCGAATTTAACTACTGATGTTCCAATTTCAAGTTTAAAAGTTGATTTAAAATCTGTCCTAAATACCTTTCTTTTTACATCTGTTGTCTGCCTTTCTCCGAAAGGTTCTCGAGCAGTTGTCTCTCTTTCCAAAGCTCTGCCAGGTTTCAAAGTGGACTGCAACGCTGGGCACCTTTGTTTTCTAAGTGCGCTTTGTTTCGCGCGGTTTTATTCATACATCATACGGACTTGGGACTGGTAATTTTACACTTAGGAAATATTATTTCCTCTGTTAAAGCGCCCACGAGCTTCCTTGCCGGTTACAACTGTCTTGCGGGTTACAACAGGCAGGCTCTGAAAGCTAATTTCCAGTCTGGTTGAATCTTCCGATCGGGTGGAATTTTACACAATAAAAAGTCACTTTTAGCCGTAAACTTCTATTCAACTCAAAACGACATTCTCTCGTGTAGCGTAAACAATAACATTTACACCCGTTCGGAAAATCCACTGACTGGAAACTAAGACCACATGTTTACACTGTACCGGTACCTACAGTTTTGATCCGTGCGTTTACACTACTCCAGAACAAAATCATTCTATAGATAGAAGGAAAGAAACCAAAGAAAATGCTACGGGTTGACAGCAGGGCCGTAGGAAGCATCTTGAACTTGGAGGGGCACTTTTTTTAGTAAGCTAGATGGGCATTTCCTGAAGCAAAAAGGGCACTTCTTTGTTTATATCAAAATCTTGGGGGGGCACGTGCCCCCAGTGCCTCCCGGTTCCTACGTCTCTGGTTGACAGTAACTGTGTAAACGGGAGGAAGATCCGTTACACTTTTTTTACGGATCAAAAGTTGTACCAGTACTGTGTAAACGGGGGTAAGACCACGTTTACACTGTACCGGTACCTACAATTTTGACCCGCTACGAAGTTGTTACTGTGTTCAAGAGCGTTGACACTGCTCCAGAACAAGATTTTTCTATAGATAGGANGGGCACCTTTGTTTTCTAAGTGCGCTTTGTTTCGCGCGGTTTTATTCATACATCATACGGACTTGGGACTGGTAATTTTACACTTAGGAAATATTATTTCCTCTGTTAAAGCGCCCACGAGCTTCCTTGCCGGTTACAACTGTCTTGCGGGTTACAACAGGCAGGCTCTGAAAGCTAATTTCCAGTCTGGTTGAATCTTCCGATCGGGTGGAATTTTACACAATAAAAAGTCACTTTTAGCCGTAAACTTCTATTCAACTCAAAACGACATTCTCTCGTGTAGCGTAAACAATAACATTTACACCCGTTCGGAAAATCCACTGACTGGAAACTAAGACCACATGTTTACACTGTACCGGTACCTACAGTTTTGATCCGTGCGTTTACACTACTCCAGAACAAAATCATTCTATAGATAGAAGGAAAGAAACCAAAGAAAATGCTACGGGTTGACAGCAGGGCCGTAGGAAGCATCTTGAACTTGGAGGGGCACTTTTTTTAGTAAGCTAGATGGGCATTTCCTGAAGCAAAAAGGGCACTTCTTTGTTTATATCAAAATCTTGGGGGGGCACGTGCCCCCAGTGCCTCCCGGTTCCTACGTCTCTGGTTGACAGTAACTGTGTAAACGGGAGGAAGATCCGTTACACTTTTTTTACGGATCAAAAGTTGTACCAGTACTGTGTAAACGGGGGTAAGACCACGTTTACACTGTACCGGTACCTACAATTTTGACCCGCTACGAAGTTGTTACTGTGTTCAAGAGCGTTGACACTGCTCCAGAACAAGATTTTTCTATAGATAGGAGGAACAAAAGTATTATGGATTAGCAAGAACAGTGTAAACGGGAAAAACTGATCCGGTACACTTTTTGGTACGGATCCAAAGTTTTACCGGTGGTACAGTGTAAACGTGGTCTAACAGGAAGCTAAGAGCCCGTTTACACTTTACCGGCACAAATGGTTTTCTTGCTAAAGATTCTGTATACTTTTAGAAGTAAAATGCAGAAATTTTCATGAAAATTAAGAAACGGTTGCGGGCTGATCCAACTTACTTATAAAAAAAAACGTTCAAGCACATAGGAAACTCAATGATTGCTTTGTACTTTATTACACGGTGGGAACTCGATGAAAATGTCTTTCCCGCTGGGAATTGTGCAGGTAGATTTATTTAGTTATTAATTTGAAATTGAATAGGAAAAAAAAAATATGTAAAAAAAACCTAACAGGCAATGGGAGAGGGACAATTACGTACGCATACATAAACTGATTGTCTAGTTTGCCACCCTTTCAAACGTTGTAGTACAAAGTGTTTTGCTTGAAACAAGAAAACTGAAATTTTCAAAAATACTGGATGAGTGAACAAATTTTCCACTGCCCGACCAATGCAATGCGATACTGCCCTGCACTAAGTAACGTACGCCAGGTTAAGGAAAGGATACTCGTTAAGAAAGAGATTTTGTAGGCTGATTGATCATCAATCAATTAATTAATCAATCAATCAATCAATCAATCAAATCAATCAATCAGTCAATAATGTTTACATATAGGTAATCAGACAATCATCGAATCATGATGTCGTGTGATCCTTTTGATTCAAACAGGACTGCTTTGAATTCTTAATTTCCCTTTTTTAATTTCGTTTTCAGTTTGGTTTCGACCAGGTCAGATATTTTGCTTTTTTCCAATTTTTCGACGAGCTTGTAAGTGTATGCTCTGATAACTGCAAACATTTTATCCATGCAACCTCTGCTAATTTCACTTCCCATTTTGTCAGTTTTTGGGCACTCAAACACCTTGACAAAATCTGTAATTTCCTTCTCATTTTCAATGGAGGGTTTCCCAACTTTTTTTATATTCGTCAGCCAGTTGCTTACCTTTTTTTCTGCTGGTGATACGTCCTGTAAAATTATAAACAAAATTTGTCATAACAAAAACAACAACAACAACAGCTGAAGAATTCCAATACAGAGGCATAGTTGTTAAACTTGTCCATTTTTAATGAAACTTGGGTTGGATGACAATATAATAAATAAACAAATTCATAAATAAACAATTCACTTATCTACAATAGGTTCTTTCCCACTCTATTCTTACTTTCCTCCTATTTCCTACATAGGTTACGTCGCATCTTACGTTCCTTCTCTTTACTCGGCTCGATTGATTTCGAGTCACTTGATAACGAGTACATGCTCGAAACGTCGTGTTTTTTTACATCTACGCTATCTTATGGTACTTTAATCATTTATTTATTATATTGTCGTTTAATTTGATGGTACCACACGCAAAAAACATATTTTTATTGGGTCGGATGAGCTCAACCTCGTCCCCAGGGCCTTTTGTCATATTGGGACGGAGACGATATATTCATATATTCGTCTCCGTCCAAAATATGACAAAAGGCCCTGGGGACGAGGTTGGGATGAGCTTACCTAGAGATATAACGTTTCATTGAAAGTAGTAGCTGCATCACAGACCAAACGAACGGATGTCTTTAAATATGGTCTGTATATTATACATGGAGTACTATAGATGTGAAGGCACGCTTTCCACTATATGACTATACTATACGGTCTGCTTCCTGTAGTGAAAACGCATGAACAGAGAAATTGTCGTGGAGACTTTTTGGGTACGAGTTGGCATCACGTTGGCACGAGCCCGTTGGCAGAAGCTTGCTACAAACCCGGGGGGGCACTTGACCTCAAAATGTACGGGGGTGTGCCTATGAGATATTGAAATTTTCACGCAANTGACATTTGTATGCAGAGAATTTTAATATGAAACGAACTGAACTGAACTGATTTCACATATCAAATTTATTTCAAGTAGTAAAAAATAGCCGTTTTCTGCATTCGAAATAACTTGTCCTTAAAGATGCATGCTTTCTCGAAATTATCACCTTTTTGCGTAATTAGCTGGTTGACGAGGTACTAATTAGAGTAAGGTTCGTAATTAGAGCATGCTCGAGCAAAGCAAGTACCAGTTTTTCTAACGACATCACACATAACTGATCCTGAATTTAGAAACCAGTTATGATTTTAGAGAATTGTTTACATGTTGGATTCATGCACCTATTTTCATCACAAGAAACTCTTTGAATAAGAAACTCGACTCTCAGATCGCTGAAAAAGTTAAGAAACTCCAGTGCTATGAAAAATTATTTAACGAACTATTTATTTTAGTCAAGGAAATCCTTGCCATATTTCTACTAAATTTTCATTTGTTTCCTGCTTGCCCGTAGGAAGTGGGGCATGGGCCCCCCAATAACTTCCAGAGACTGCTTTGTAAACGGAGGGTTATTTTTTGGAATGAGATAAAAGGGGATTGATAGTTTGGTTTACCATATCACCATTGTGTACAAAGATAACAATGTTGCTGCGTTGCCCAATACTCGCAAAAAAAATAACAATGAATAAAAAAAAATTTAAGGGACTAATTTCCAAATCATCACCAGGTTTCTCAAAAAATGAGATTTTTGTTGCTTTATTCATTTCTGTGTATAATTTCTATAATATCATTGAATCAAAGGAGCCCTTTGGCCATGTATGAAGAATTGTTTAATCAGGAGCAATGTTGCCAAAACTTTCTGGAAATGTGCTTCTTCCACACTGCTTAATCCTAGCCTTCCCTTGCCTGCTCTTTCGACACTCGCTCACTTTACATCGCGACCCTCTCTTGCCTTCGCATTCCCCAATCAATTTCTCGAGGTCAAATGGAATGAATAAACTTTGAAGCATTTCATTTTTTGTTCATTTAATATTCTTTATACACAAATTAACCTTTCAGCAAATTAAAATATATAATAACTACTTACAACGATAAAAGTTTGAAGAATATAAACCTACAGCCCTATAAAACCTAACCATTGCTGATCTTCCAGGGAGTTGTGTTTGAGAGACTAGCTCTTTAGATGCGTTTTAAGTTCTTTTTTAAAACGATTCAGTGTTGGTAGCTCACGAATTTCGAACCCATTCTATGATATCATTTATAAAGAATTTCTCATAAAAAATAAGTACATGAATCCATCTTAAGGCTTGAGGTCTCCTTGTTCACTAGAGCAGAAGGAAAGGTACCATGATAAAGGAAGGGTGACCTAGTTATTCTTATGTAACGCAATTAGCAATGGAGATTGGAAAAATACAAAATTCAAAATAGCAAAAAAATTCCAACCATCTTTTTTCCTCACAACCGGTTGCTATATTCAGGATCAATTATGTGCGATTTCGTTAGAAAACTGGTACTTTTCTTGGGGGGCCCTTGACCTCAAAATATACGGGGGTGTGCCTCTGAGATATTGAAATTGTCAAATTGACTTTTTTTCAAATTGACTACTCTGTCTGGGAGAAAAGTGGCAAAAACAATAGCAAAATTGCAAATTCATTGTCAAAATCCTGTACGAGAGCAATCATTTCAAAACTATACACCCCTCTGGGAGCACTTTTGTGGAAAAGGATACCCTGTTTGGGAGCAAAATCGCTACGATGCCCTGTTCAGCGGCACATACCCGATACAAAAATTATCGAAGTGCCCCCCCGGGTAAATACTACCGTACTCTAATTTTAAAACGCGCCAATCAGCTAAATGATTAGCTAATTTAAGAAGCCGTGCATCTAAAAGTTCATCAGTTTGCTTTGATTTATCGTTGTGCAAAGATGAAGCTAGCTATGCTCGCTTGTGTTGTTCTTTTCTTCACTCTCAGCTGTGCCTTACCGTCACCGAATGACTGGGACAGTGGCTCTGGGAATGATGCAGCAAAGAGAGAAAGTCCATGTACTCCTACACCAGAGTTAGTAAACAAATGCAAGGAAGAGCCCGGAAAAGGAGACGACTCAGCTGTTGCTTGGTTCCATACATGTATTGTCCAGTATTATTGTTTCAAACAAGGTGACCCGACAAAGGCAGAATGGACAAAACAACCGAATTTTAAAGGGGAGATGGATACGGAGAATTTTAAGAGAGCAACCAAAGTTGCACAAACCTTTTTCTTAGGTAAGCAAACCAAACCTTTTTCACCTTTATTAACCTTTTAAATGTTTAACCTTTTTAGCTCTTTGCGCCTTTGTCGCTGATGAAGACACAAGTCTGGAAAGGTCTCAGTGCACGCCGCGTGCACTGAGACCTTTCCAGACTTGTGTCTTCATCAGCGACAAAGGCGCAAAGAGCTAAAAAGGTTAAACATTTAAAAGGTTAATAAAGGTGAAAAAGGTTTGGTTTGCTTACCTAAGAAAAAGGTTTGTGCAACTTTGGTTGCTCTCTTAAAATTCTCCGTATCCATCTCCCCTTTAAAATTCGGTTGTTTTGTCCATTCTGCCTTTGTCGGGTCACCTTGTTTGAAACAATAATACTGGACAATACATGTATGGAACCAAGCAACAGCTGAGTCGTCTCCTTTTCCGGGCTCTTCCTTGCATTTGTTTACTAACTCTGGTGTAGGAGTACATGGACTTTCTCTCTTTGCTGCATCATTCCCAGAGCCACTGTCCCAGTCATTCGGTGACGGTAAGGCACAGCTGAGAGTGAAGAAAAGAACAACACAAGCGAGCATAGCTAGCTTCATCTTTGCACAACGATAAATCAAAGCAAACTGATGAACTTTTAGATGCACGGCTTCTTAAATTAGCTAATCATTTAGCTGATTGGCGCGTTTTAAAATTAGAGTACGGTAGTATTTACCCGGGGGGGCACTTCGATAATTTTTGTATCGGGTATGTGCCGCTGAACAGGGCATCGTAGCGATTTTGCTCCCAAACAGGGTATCCTTTTCCACAAAAGTGCTCCCAGAGGGGTGTATAGTTTTGAAATGATTGCTCTCGTACAGGATTTTGACAATGAATTTGCAATTTTGCTATTGTTTTTGCCACTTTTCTCCCAGACAGAGTAGTCAATTTGAAAAAAAGTCAATTTGACAATTTCAATATCTCAGAGGCACACCCCCGTATATTTTGAGGTCAAGGGCCCCCCAAGAAAAGTACCAGTTTTCTAACGAAATCGCACATAATTGATCCTGAATATAGCAACCGGTTGTGAGGAAAAAAGATGGTTGGAATTTTTTTGCTATTTTGAATTTTGCATTTTTCCAATCTCCATTGCTAATTGCGTTACATAAGAATAACTAGGTCACCCTTCCTTTATCATGGTACCCTTCCTTCTGCTCTAGTGAACAAGGAGACCTCAAGCCTTAAGATGGATTCATGTACTTATTTTTTATGAGAAATTCTTTATAAATGATATCATAGAATGGGTTCGAAATTCGTGAGCTACCAACACTGAATCGTTTTAAAAAAGAACTTAAAACGCATCTAAAGAGCTAGACTCTCAAACACAACTCCCTGGAAGATCAGCAATGGTTAGGTTTTATAGGGCTGTAGGTTTATATTCTTCAAACTTTTATCGTTGTAAGTAGTTATTATATATTTTAATTTGCTGAAAGGTTAATTTGTGTATAAAGAATATTAAATGAACAAAAAATGAAATGCTTCAAAGTTTATTCATTCCATTTGACCTCGAGAAATTGATTGGGGAATGCGAAGGCAAGAGAGGGTCGCGATGTAAAGTGAGCGAGTGTCGAAAGAGCAGGCAAGGGAAGGCTAGGATTAAGCAGTGTGGAAGAAGCACATTTCCAGAAAGTTTTGGCAACATTGCTCCTGATTAAACAATTCTTCATACATGGCCAAAGGGCTCCTTTGATTCAATGATATTATAGAAATTATACACAGAAATGAATAAAGCAACAAAAATCTCATTTTTTGAGAAACCTGGTGATGATTTGGAAATTAGTCCCTTAAATTTTTTTTTATTCATTGTTATTTTTTTTGCGAGTATTGGGCAACGCAGCAACATTGTTATCTTTGTACACAATGGTGATATGGTAAACCAAACTATCAATCCCCTTTTATCTCATTCCAAAAAATAACCCTCCACTTACAAAGCAGTCTCTGGAAGTTATTGGGGGGCCCATGCCCCACTTCCTACGGGCAAGCAGAAAACAAATGAAAATTTAGTAGAAATATGGCAAGGATTTCCTTGACTAAAATAAATAGTTCGTTAAATAATTTTTCATAGCACTGGAGTTTCTTAATTTTTTCAGCGATCCGAGAGTCGAGTTTCTTATTTAAAGAGTTTCTTGTGATGAAAATAGGTGCATGAATCCAATATGTAAACAATTCTCTAAAATCATAACTGGTTTCTAAATTCAGGATCAGTTATGTGTGATGTCGTTAGAAAAACTGGTACTTGCTTTGCTCGAGCATGCTCTAATTACGAACCTTACTCTAATTAGTACCTCGTCAACCAGCTAATTACGCAAAAAGGTGATAATTTCGAGAAAGCATGCATCTTTAAGGACAAGTTATTTCGAATGCAGAAAACGGCTATTTTTTACTACTTGAAATAAATTTGATATGTGAAATCAGTTCAGTTTAGTTCGTTTCATATTAAAATTCTCTGCATACAAATGCCACTAAAATTACTACATTACAACTAACTACATTACACAATATTACAATACAATGAAATACAAATTTAACAACATTAACCCTATTCCACCTGAGGTCTTTTGATTCACTCCTCACCTGGGAGGGCCATTACGGCTCCCCAAATCATTTCCAAAAGCAATGGAGTTGTGAAGTTGTAACTTGGTATATAGTATTACCAACCTATTGTGCTTCTAATTAAGTAATTAGATTTTAGTTAGTCACAGGACCTAGAACAGATCCCTGTCGGACAACACAAGCAACATCAAGATTGCTAAAACCATAGCCATTAACTGAGACATACCGTTTCCTACAACCCAGATAAGAACTAAACCAAGATAATGATGTTCCTCTGATACCATAGTGCTCAAGTTTATCAAGGAGGATGTTGTGATTAACAGTATCAAAAGCCTTTTGTAAATCAAGAAAAATACCACATCCAAATCTCTTATTATCTAGAGTATTCTTGATTGCTTCAGTCAGTTAAACCAATCAGTGCATGGTTTATAGAATGACAGGCACGGAAACCAAACGGTAGGTTGTACAGGATTTTGTGTAATTCCAAAAAATCATAAAGACGCTCGTACATTAATTTCTCAGGATCTCTCAGGTCCCCTCAGGTATCTTACTAAATACAGACAAAAGAGATATTGGTCTATAATTAGAAGCAGTCAGAGGTCAGCCTTTTTTAAAGAGAGGAATGACTTTTGCTAGTTGCATTTTTTCAGGAAAGAATTGAAAAGGTTCATTAATTATTTGAGACAGTGGAGAAGCTACATGGGGAGATATAATTTTCATTAACCTAACAGGAATACTGTTTGCTTTTTTGCACTAATTCAGCCCCATTTTGATTTTGCATGCAGTGCTTGGTTTCCATTAATCAAATAAAATATTTATGAGTTTCTAATTGGAGTAACGTTCGTAGCAAAGCAAGTACCAGTCCCGTACCAGTATTTTTTAACGAAATCTCACCTAACTGATCCTGAATAAAGCCACTGGTTGCGAAGAATGGTTCGCATTTTTTCGCTATTTCAAATATTGCTAGTTGCGTAACATCAGCACATGAGCATAACCTTAAGGTAACTCTGCTTTCCGCTCTAATGAGCACGGATGGCCTGTTTTCAGGAATATTTATCTCCGGAAATTTATTAATTACTCGAGGATCAATCGGCCTATCAAAATCCTGTAAAAGTAGTGTAAGAAATTTTACTTGATCCCAGGGGGAGGGAAAAGGAAAGCAATTGCGAAAGGGTATGGTATGGATTTATAATATTTCTCACAAATTCTTTCGCGTTTGCCTATCAATAAATGCCTAAGCAAAGGTCGATTTCCAGTCAATGGAATTTTCCGAGCGGGTGGAATTTTACACAGTCAAAGCTCGCTCAGCCGTAACATTCTATTCAACTACAGCGGGACATGTTCTGACAATAGAATTCCCGCCCGCTCGGAAAATTCCACCGAGTGGAAAGCAGCATTAAAGCCGATTTTCCTCTAGCTAGCGATCGTACGAAACGAAGTTTTTCGTCGCGAAAAAATTCAAGCAAGCACCAGGAAGAAAGTAGAAACAGATCAAACTCATTTCTTTGCGGAGGTGAAAAGCCAGAGAAAGCGGTTCACTCTTCATTAGCTGACAATAAAGGACCTAAAAAGAGCTGATGAAAATTGAAATTAAATTTGAAGATCCGAAAAGAAGGCTAATTTTTGGCTAAAATGTAAGGCTATAGCCTTGCCTTTTGTATAGAAAATTGAAGATCCGAAAAGGAGGCTAATGTTTTAGCTCAAATGCAAGCCTATAGCCTTGTCGAGCCTTGCTATTTTGCCAGAATTGTGACCAATAGCAGGTCACAATAAATAATGGAAAAAGTGACCTGCAAGGTCGTTTCATCGCTTCCCAGTCGCCATCGCTCTGAATTCACCAATAAATTGCTAGAGAGTGCATCACACATTAGAAGCTGGCAATAGCTGCCCGTTTCGCCTCCCACGCTGCGCACTTTGGTGGTTCTGGTCCACAACTTATACATATGGTCAGTTATTCATCAAGTTAGGGCATACACACACGAAAAAAGTGGCCGTGAAATGTCCAGCAACACAAGTACAATGCTTCTTGCTTCTTCCCAAAAAATCTCAGTTCTGATAGACGCAGTTACATATTTAAAAAAAGTACCTTTTTTACAATAGGTCCACTTTTCTGGACGGGCAGGAAAAGTGGGTCTATTTTCAAAACTCACATAATATTTTGAATATAAAAAGGTAAATGATTAAAAAATTTAATGAAATCNATAGAGAGTGCATCACACATTAGAAGCTGGCAATAGCTGCCCGATTCGCCTCCCACGCTGCGCACTTTGGTGGTTCTGGTCCGCAACTTATACATATGGTCAGATATTCATCAAGTTAGGGCATACACACACGAAAAAAGTGGCCGTGAAATGTCCAGCAACACAAGTACAATGCTTCTTGCTTCTTCCCAAAAAATTTCAGTTCTGATAGACGCAGTTACATATTTAAAAAAAGTACCTTTTTTACAATAGGTCCACTTTTCTGGACGGGCAGGAAAAGTGTATCTATTTTCAAGACTCACATAATATTTTGAATATAAAAAGGTAAATGATTAAAAAATTTAATGAAATCATATTCCCCAACAATTTTCTGTTCGATAAAGTGCCAATCTTTGCCTATTAATTATTGCAAGCAATCCCGTTCCTGCGACGAACATTAAACTGCTGTACTTACGCACGCGCTTACGCATTGATGATTGATCCACCATCATTTTGACTTGGAAGGCCATCATCGAATCCCCATCGAATTTGATAGTAATGATAAAATAGAACTGTTTGCAGTTAGTTTGGACCGATTTATTCGTTACAAGACAGCATTTGAATTTCAAGCACAGCTTTTTTTTAATTTAGACACAAAAAAAAGTTGCAGAATGAACATAAGCGTGAAATTCCAAGCAATTCATAGACTAACTACTTCAGTCCCAGTTTCCGCTACATTTATTGAATTGGATGAGGGCACTACGCTGCAACTGTAGTTGTAGCGATTAGTTGCAGCGATTATCAGCCCATCAAGGAGCGAAACTACGGCGATTGCAATAAGTCTATGCAATTCAAGGCTTCGTTGATTTTGAGTAATGACTGCAATCTCAGTAGACCATAAACAATCGCCTCTATGTATAGACAAATTCAGCTAACGTTGTTTATACCCACTTCAAGTGAGAGACAATACACTTGGGAAATCATTTCTTCATCTTTTGATACAGTTACCCGCATACGCATCACGCTTGTCATGGTACGGCTTCCTGTTATTTTGTAGCCACTTGCGGTTGAGAGTCGATGGGCAGATTAGCGTCTGCCGGGTCAACCGCAAGTGGCTACAAAATAACAGGAAGCCGCTCCAAAACATCGCGGCTAATTTAATCTTAATAACCCCAACCTATGACCACAATATTTTTCAAAAAGCAATCCACGCGTCTCCTACCGCCCATGGTTTTAGCGGAATATGACTGTAACAATAAATAACAATTCAATTCAATTTGACTCATATCATCAGTCTAGGATAGACCTTTTTTGAAGCGGAATGGGTGTTGTGGGGGTATTGTGGGGGTATGTGGAGTGCCTCAGGGCTCCTGCCTTGGCCCACTTCTATTTCTGATCTATATCAATGATTTGCCGTTTGCCTTACACAGAACTAAGGTCACAATGTATGCAGATGACACCAGCATCTCCTATTCCTCGAAATCTATCTCCGACTTGAGCAATGCTATCAACTTAGATCTTCAGGATCTTAGTGCATGGCTACAGGGGAATAAATTGTCTCTTAATGTCGCAAAGACACAGAGCATGATCCTTGGTACTGCACCTAACCTCAAAAAACTAGATTACAGTGATTCAACCAACTTTCCCCTCTTTGAAATAAATGAAGAAAAGATTGAGTCTACGTGTAAGATCAAATATCTTGGGGTACAAATTGATCCATTTCTAAATTGGAAGGAACAAATCAACGTTGCAATTGGTAAGATTTCTCGAGGAATAGGAATGCTCAAGTATTCTAAGAAATATCTTTCGTTAGAAACCATACAAAGGATGTATTTCAGTATCGTAGACCCGCATTTTAGATATTGCTGCTCTGTTTGGGGATGTGCTGGTGACACTACTCTAAAAATATTGCAAAAGCTACAAAATCGGGCAGCTCGTGTTGTTACAAACAGTCCCTTCGATAAATCATCGCTGCCATTAATATCACAACTAGGATGGTTAACAATCAAAGAAATGATTGACTTTGAAACAGCCTCTATAGTGTACAAATCATTGAATGGGCTTGCACCTCCCTATATGCAGTCAATGTTTCACAAATTGTCAGATTCTTGCAATCGGAACCTACGTAATACCAGTACTGATCTCAGGATTCCACTGTGTAAGACCTCAAATGGACAACGGAGCTTTTCCTATCGAGGAGTTACTGTTTGGAACCTATTGAGCTATGAAATCAAAACTGCTCCTTCGCTAGCTACTTTCAAAATGAGATTAAAATCGTTCTTGAAAGATCAAAGAGGCTGATCTTCTAAACCAACGTTCAGCATATACATATGACTTCTGAGTCCCTTTCTTTTTATAAATGTTTCTTTTCTTTTATATAGGATATTAAAGTTGACTTATATTAGCAATGTATTAGGTTAGTTTGTTTTTAAGCAGGGCACATTGTAAATCAGTTATCTAAACTTTACTGAATGTATTTAACCCTGTTAAAATAAATCAAAATGAAATGAAATGAAAAATGTAACCTTTTCACCAAAAACTCGGAATGCTCCTCCCGCAGCCTCCGCAATACCGAGACCGATTTAAGGTTGCCAAAGAAAAAATTAGCAAATGGGCAAAAGTGCTTTTCCTTCCGGGGAGCAAAACTATGGAATAGCCTTCCAGCTGAGTCTAAGATGGCATCCTCCCTAAATAGTTTTAAAAATCTATTAAGGGTTGATTTTTCTCTTTACATTGTTAATAATGTAGAATTATTGTAAATATGTTTTAACATTATGGTTTTTTATATTCCAATAAGTGATTATTTATAATTGTATATTGTAATTAAGTTTTTATCGGAGGGCCCCTTGAAAAACAGCTTCTGCTGAAGGGCAATCATCCTTAAAAGAATGAAATATGAAATGTTTAGGGGGGAATGGAGCGAAAACAAGGACTCATGTAATAAGTCTAGGATAGACCCACTTTAACCCACTCTACACTACTGCACAAACTAGATGTTGATTTTAACCCATTCAAACTGGAAAGTTACACCAGCTTAAACAAAACCAGGTTATCGAATATTGCGTTCTAATTGGTCAATCCAACAAATCGCATTCATTTGATTGGTTGAAATTGAACCTGGTTTAAATGAAGCTGGTTTAACTGTGTCAGTGTGAATTGGGTATTTGTTAGAACACAAAAAACAAAGAGCAAAATTTCCAGCGGGCCCTTGTCAAAAACTTCACCCTCTCAATAAAAAAATTCGAGATCCGACGGGTGTATCACTCCCTCAAATCATACGAGATTTTTACGAGAACAAAATTATTTCTGCAAGATTTCAGCGATTTCCTGGGAAAAAAACACACGATGATTCTGTTAGAAGTGTTCAAGATTTCTAGGCAGATATATGCCCCTCTTCTATCGGAACCATGAACGAAACGTAGGTAAATCTAGCTACAGCAGTGACAAAATAATTCTGTCTAATGAAACGCCTTAGCAGGGGCTTTGTGCACCTCGAAATACTCTCTGGTTGCTTGCAGGCCTTTTATATTTGTTTCAAAGGCACAAGCACTGTATAATTTACCGACTGCACAATACATGAAAATACCTTCTAAGGCGGGGAAACACTTTACAGACCATGAGAGGAAACTTCTTCATCGAAAAGTGCGGCCGCACTTTCACAAAAACGCGGCAAAAATGATGATAAAACATGCAGCCAGATCTTACAACGGGAGGCCATACATTTCACCATAATTTTTGCCGCGTTTTCCAAAATGGCGGCATATTCTCCAAATCAGCTACGGTAGTTTTCGGGAAATTCTTGATTTGACAGCAACATAGCGCATTATAAATTATAAATAAATCCTCAAAATTAAATTAGACCTCAGCCTTACTCCACAAGCCCCTCAATTTTCGCTCATTGAATTGATGTTGGTGTTGTCGCTTCAGTGAGGTTATCAGAAGTTGTAGCGGTTATCAATTCAGCCAAGTTGCGAAACTAAGACGATTGCAGAGAGGCTGAATAGAGCTTTCAGCTATTCTCAAGACTTGCCCCAAGTCTATTTCATGAAGTCCGTCTGACCGACCTTTTTCCCATAGTTCCTGGATCCACCATTCCGTAACGGAATGCTGGAATGGCGGATCCAGGAACTACGGGAAAGGGATCGATCAGATGGACTTCATCAAATAGACTTGGGGCAAGTCTAGCTATTCTCTGGAAAAGAGTCTGATTTGAGCGACATTTTTCTTCATTTTGCATCAGTCAAACCATTCGAACCAAACTCCGAACCCATATCCCTGTATCGGCACCAAACAATACGGACGCAAATAATAAAACGTTTGCGATGCTTCGGTTTTGCCAATCAAGAAGAACTCTGTACGAGATATGAACTTAACTGTTAAATTTACTCTAAATTTTTTAATCATAATAACTTAAATTTGACACTCCCTCAAAACACAAAAAATCGTACAACTATTCTACTGATCTGACCCAATATAAAAGAATATACCAGCTGAAGAAGTGCAAAAGAAGTTACAATTCTTGACTGATTAAGCAGCTGAACATAAGGTAGCCTGCGTGCAGGAACTTCGTTGGCACTCCTTCGCAGCGGAAAAGTATAGTCTGCACGCAGGCTAAACATAACAGCGAGTCAGAAGAAGTTACAGTTCCAGAACAATCATCAAAATAACTTTTTTACCAGGTGACCCATAAAACACTTCATTTGCTAGATAGTGTCTTGCTTCCTTAAAGTGCTTAAACCACACGTTATCAGTACATCTTTGCATCAGCACTTAGTTAAAAGGCCAAACTATCTTTTGAGATCTTATTCGTTCAGTTCAAGCTATGACTGCTGTCCAAAATGTGTTGATGTTATCGCTTCTCACTCAAAGTTGAACTATCGCCATCATTTTATCACGATCTCTTTCCAGTCCATGTTTTGGAAGATATAACAATGTGAGCATAGGGCTCAAATCTTTAAAAGGTGGTTGTAAAATTCTCTTACATTTTTCTTTGAATTAAATGGTTTGAAAGGAACTTAGGGTACTTTGCTGTAAATCTGTCGTGGAAATTTTTTGTTATCTTGATTATTTTCAAAATGGCAGCATTTATCACTCTATCACTATTTTAAATCTTTATAAAACGCAGATTGGAAGAAGATGGTGGTTATTTCACTCTGGAGGAGAAACGTAGGATTTTAAATTGTCTTTAAATTCGGTTTTTTGGAGGGTAGTCGTAGCTTAGCGTGATCATGCAGGGTCTCAAAAGATAGCCAGGCCATTCAGCTAAATGGTGCTATGAAGCATCTGTCGATACCTCTTGATTTCAGGGAGCTACGTATGATCTACCTCGTGGAGTTGTTTTTTGGTCACTCGGTAACAATACTAAACATTTATTTTTGGCTCTCAAGCCGACTTATACGGTAGTATTTCAACACCATTCAAATGATTGCTATTGAAAAACTATCCAAAACAAAGGTTATTGTTATGGTTATGGTTATTATTGTTGTACCTTTGAATGTGCAGCTTAAAGGCGCACAAGGATGGGTCACGTGATTAAATTTCAACGTATTTTCCCGCTCTTTTTTTGCTTGCGTTCGTAACGGGCCTAGCCACGTAGCCAAAGCTACAAGCAGTGCAGAAAACTGTCGGTGATTGCCTTACCAGCCTTACCTTTGAATGAGGCCTAGTTAGATGGTAGAAGACTTGAATAAATTTTATATAATGGCTGGTGGTTTGTCGTCTCTGTTACGTCTTGTTCACTGCCATCTCTGAATTCAACGCAACATGTGAATTCACATTTTCCACGAGACCCATTTGTGTGCGCTTTTAAAGGCCCATTTCCATTTCCACTTCATTCGCAATTCGCAATTCGCAAATCGCATGCGATCTTTTGTCTGAAATTCGCATGCGAATGTTCGCATGCGAACCATTGTCCCGGATTGAAGGCAGCCAATTAGAAAACAACTTAGCGAAACAAAGAGACAAAGGGGACAAGCGCTATCAAAAAGAGATAGATTTCATTGGCTGGATAAACAATTGAAATTCGTGCGAACAACTTTGAAGAGTGTATTGAATTCGCATGCGTTCGCAATTCGCAAATCGCATGCGTTTTGCGAATTGCGAATGAAGTGGAAATGGGCCTTTAGAAACCTGGTGGCCTAAAGGGCCTAAAACATTCACTTCTTTTGATTCAACTGGTTGTATTTGTCACAACATTCAAATAGAATGCTATTTAAACATAATGCATTTATTTCATACGTGAAATTTATTTCTCCAGTTCTCAATCTTCATCGTCGCTCAACTCCGCCAGTACCGGCGACATTGCTCTCCTTGGCACCGGTGATGCCGATGGTGATGACGTAGGTGATTCATAATAATCATAATCATCTCCATTTTCAGCAGCATCACGTGCTGGTGAAAGGGCTCGCTTGATTCGTTGTCCAGTGATACTCAAGCGGTTCTTGCTTTCTTCCCACAGTTGATTCTACGAAAATAATGAAATGAAAATAATGCACAAGAAGATACAATAAGAAATTGAACATTTTTGTCGCTTTGTGAATAAAAAACTGAACAAAAAGCAGTTCAAACTGTAACAACTTCAATCCAACGAAAACAAAATTACGTTTCGACTTTTATAAATATTTTTATCAAGTTTCACAAGTAATGATAGCATTAATTGCAGTATGCAGGAAACTGTCGGTCCGATGGATAGATTTCAGCGAAGAAAACCTCAATGAAATTTTGTTGGCAACCTCGAGCAAAAAATTATAGATCTTTGAAGATCTCTTAGAGTTGGAAATTCTTCGCGTGTTACAAAACTCTCAGAGAACATCAAACAAGTTCGGAATTGAAATTCAGCTTCAGCCATTTGGCCAATGCTAAAAACTTTGAAATAACGTCAAATTAGAACATTTTTTTTTTTTTTATATACATTCTCATAAAAATACAACATTGACAAACTACAATTACTATACCGCAAGGAGCATGGTAGTGCATATCAACCCTGCGGCATTTACACAAAAATATAAATCTAAAATTAACTAAACTAAATGAAATATTACAAATACAAATTCGAAATTAGTCGAAATTATACAAAAAAAATTAGAACTTAAAGAACGCCGGTCAACCAGCATCCTTTGCGGTCGCGCTTTGCAGAGAATGTTGTCGTATGAAGATGGCCGCCGCAGTCAAAAGGCAACAAGCAAAGCGCACAAAGGATGCTGGTTGATTGGCGTTTTTTAAACGTGAAAGTAAAAGAGTACTAGCGACTGTAACCAATTTCATACATACCAATCTCGTATCGCGTCCAAACAAATCCAAGAAATCAGAAATGAATTCCCTTGACTTGTCTTCCCATCGATGTATAATCTCTTGGGATTTATCACCAACTCTCTCCAAGTGCTGCTTCAGTGACTCTGATTTCCTGGTAATATGTCCCTTGATTCGATCAATTTTGTCTTTCATTTGATACTCTTTTTCCTGGCAGAAATAGAAAATAAGGTAAGTTCCATTTGTCCTAACAACGGGTGAGTCAGAAAAAACGTGGGGTGTTTGCCAATTTTTATTGATGCAGTTTAATTTGCAAATTCGTTTCTTTAAAGTTCATTGCATAGAAGAAAAGCTAACTTAGATATGAAATTTGTTCGATCGAAATCGGTCTTTCCGTGCCAGGATTAAGAGCGATTTTAGTAAAATGGTGTTTCGCAAGATTGCTAAAATATGCCTTCAATTAGATTCATATTCATGCACGTGTGACCTTCTAAACCATGACAATCATATTGTTTCTCTACCAAAAACTTGAAACAAGGCATGTATTGTGTTAGAGCACAAAAGGAAAACTAATGTTGCTTATGTTGTATCTTATGTTGGACTAGTCATTTAAATTGTCATTGTCAGCAAGCTGAAAGTTCTTTTACTAGCAATACTTGTCACCAAAATGGCTATATCACAAAATCGCAAATAATTNAATGGGGAGTAAATAAAAAATGAACTGTGCCTCGCCTACCTAGTCATCTTTTGGTCGAACAGTGGAGCAAAGTGAATATGAACATGCATTTTCCAGAGCCGGTGGGTCAAAATTTACAGCCTAAGCTGGTTTGTTAGTCTTAGTCCTCAAAGCAACAGATCGTAGTTATTTCTTTGATGTCCACTTGGAGTTGTATCGATGTCTGAATGAAGGCAATTCTTCATCACTGCGACCATGTGATTTCGTGCTGTTCAGCTTTCCGTTAAAATCTAGTAAGCCCTGCATGTAAGCATTTTCTAATATCCTGAAGCTCAAGTATTGAGAGAAACCCATTTCTATGGTTGTACCCACGGTTCAGGACGTTAGAAGAGGCTTACATGCAGGCTTAACTGTTGTAAAAAACAACATAGTCGTGCAAAGGCTGCTGGTCAGTCATGGGTCTTTAACATTAAAGAGAAAGGTTATGAGATAAACAAGTAAATGAAGTGAATTTGAAACCAAATTTAATTCCAGTCTAAAACGAATTCAAGCAAATTAAAAAAGAATTAAAGCAACTGTGAACGAATTTGAAACGATGTAAGAATGGCCAGAAGAAAATTTGAAACAAATTGGAAATGACCTGAAGCGAATTTGAAACGAATTGAAACAAAATTGATGCTGAGTTAAAAGTGCGCGAAGCGATTAAATTCGTTTACGGACCCAATTCTCTTCATCATAATGACGTGTGGGGAAGCGACTTTTTCTAAGGCCCCGTTTACACTATGCCGGATAGCTATCGTCGCGTCTTAATTTTCATGCCAGGTAGGCCTGCTGTTTGCATCACGAGGAAGCAATCCAGTATTGTTTCTCGATCATTTGTTTTCAATTTTATTGTTTCTCATTGTTCTCCAAATAAAGAAATGTGATTATGGAGCGAAATGCATCGGATAGCAGCATTTATATCATGCCAGAACCATGCCGGAGTGATTTTTGTATCACCTACACAACGAAGTGATTTTCGCTCCGATTTATAGAGCGTCTTGTATCAGATAGCTCTGCCATGATGTAAACAGCAGCCCTATCTGATACGAAAATCGCGTCGCGACGATAGCTATCCGGTATAGTGTAAACGGGGCCTAAAGCGACTTGGAGCGATAATTCTAATATGATCATTGAAGATGAGGGTACCAACCTTTATGTAACTGACGTTTAAATCCTTCGCACTGACACCACGAGACAAATTTCTTCTCACATACATATCATAATCTTTAACAATTCTCGTTATGACATCTGACGTGGAGATTCCTTCTGTCCTTTGGGTTGCAGCAAATTTACCCATGGCTTTGATATCCTTATAAACATCATCCTGGCCAGCAGAGTTATATGGCAAATCGTCATGAGCAACAAAGTCGATCTACAATGAAGACTTTAAAATGTCATGCTTATTAGAGCTGAATCATATTTCTGCGAAATAACATTGATGGATAAGAACTAATTCGCGCAGACGACATGTCACGTGACTTCGTCAATTCCCGCTCAAAAATAAAGTGTTGAGGTATATCTGATTTTATTTTATTTTATAATATTTAACATTCAGTTTACGCTGTTTTACAATGTACCCTGTTAAAAACTTACAAAAGAAAACACTATCTAAATTTTACAAGTAATCTAAAATGAAACTAGAATAGATATCATCATCAACAACTAATTACAAAGTATATAAAAGCCGTAGATATAATTATTTGAAACGATAAATATGAAAGAGAGAATCACCTAAATCATAGGTTTGTATCCAAGCTCAGATTATTCCACATTGTTGCACCTTTATATGAGCAGCATTTTTTACCATAAGCAGATTTTCGCGTGGGAATTTCTAAATCGGTTCTAGTATTGCGTAATTCTCTCTTACATGTATCCTAGAGTCTTGAGAACATTTCCGTAAGGTAAGTGGGAGCCAGATTATTGATACATTTGTATACCATACTCAAACTCTCCATTTGTATAATTTCACTAACAGTGTGCCAACCAAGATTCTTAATGATAGGCATTGCAGAAGCATCATATCTACTGTTAGTAACTATTCTTGCAGCCCGATTTTGAAGTTTTGCAGTTCATTTATGTCTATATGAAGCCATCACAAAACAATATAGTATTCCAACGGGATTTGAAAGTGTCTCGTTTATTTATCGAAATAAATTGGTTTTGAAAGGTTGGAAGCAAATCAAGTCATTTGAAAACTTTTGCAGATAGATAGGCGAATGTCAAAAAGAAACGTCGACTTTAAAAAAGCGACGAGCAACGTACAAGTGTTGAAGTTTGTGGTGCTGTTTACAAAATTATCGTCGAAAAGGCAGGTTTTTCTCACAGCTTTCTTGGACTAAATTTCTGTTTTGCCTTTCAGAACAGCATGTTCATGCAATTTTTTCATTGGTTCAGGTCAATTTCTTGCTACCCCTTCTCACTATCGTGAAGGAGAATATAAGAGCGATTTTATGTATATTTTTGCAGATTTCCTAGAGAAACCTAGAGAAATTTTCAGCAGATTTGCCCCAAAACAAGATGGCATCGTGTTTTCGACGCTGCTGTGACGCCATGTCGTCTGGTCGACTGAGAGAAATCCAATACTCAAAAGCATCGAGCTCAAAAGATCATTTTAAAATCTTTGTTTAATGGTCATCCAAGGCTCGTTTGTCAAACTTGGACCAATATTGGGTGAACAGAATTAACGTATCGGCGTTGAGTACAAAAGTAATGTAATTACACTTTTTGGTCAAAATAAGTCAATTTTGGTTGGCTATCTGGAAATTCGCTATCTCGAACACATTTTCATTCCCAATGAGATTTCGAGAAATCGGGTTCAATTATTTGGAAATGGGAGAATGAAGATTTGAAAATCACATCGTTAGTTACTATTTCACAGCAGACAATCGAATAAATAAGGAGACGTTCTTTTGAGGTGGGCTTTGGAGTTTCAGGGGTTGCGGACTTCGCCAATTTTAGCACTCAGGTGTCGAGTTATTGGTTTAGCCTATTTATTATTTCGAGTTTTATACTTAAAATGCGTGCGTTTTCGGATTTCGAAGTCATATCATTTGTGTGGTTGATTGAGATCGAAGAAACGGCTTTTAGATGCTTTAAACAACGAAGGACAGTCACTGAAAGCAAAGACGATGGAAATAAGCGACAAATACGGGCAAAAATTCAATTTTTTTGTTCAAAAGTGCAGTTTCGGGTTTTGAGTGTTTTTGCTTCCAGGCTTGCGGGTTTTTGCCAATTTTGATGCTGGTTTGCAAGTTCTGGTACCCCAAAAGCCCACTATTTTTGGGAAACTCTGTATAAAAGGATCCTTTCACGTTTGAGCTTACCTTATGTGTCTCGAGAAACTCTATGTCAAGTATCCAAGGTGCATCTCTCACAATCTCATCGACATATCTGCAATGACGTAATGCCTCGTATCTTTCGTCTTCACTCATAACTGTGAAACCCTTTAATCGATGTGTCAATTCATCACTGCAAACTAAAATAAAAGGAGGTGATGAAGCCTTGCAGTTATTGTTATCATTGGTAGTGGCTAGACTTACGACGGGCGCCCCTTGTATCATTATACAACTACAACAACAACCAACCACCACCGCTCAACAAGAACTCATGCACGAATTATTCAAAACCAGGACAACCAATTTTGTGAATTTTGAAAACGTTGCAAAGAATGGGAAGCAAAACGCTTTCCAAGCATCAGTTGGAGCACAAACAGAAACGTCTTAAAAGGAATGTAAGCAAATAAAAGTGGTTCAAGCCATTTGCGTTCAATTTCCAGCCTATCAGATATCAGTATTTCCTGTTGACGTGAATCATGAAAATTGTTCATATCTAAATTTGGTTTATCTTTGACAGTATTGATGATACCTTCTTCCTCCTTATTGTTCGAACATCAAAGCAAAAATGCACTCAAATGCAAATATTTTCTTCAGCACGGCTCTGCAGGGCTGTAGGAAGCATCTTAAACTTGGAGGAGCATGAAACTTCAAGGGCACTTTTCCATTAAGTTAAAGGGGCACTTCCTGAAAAAAGGGCACTTTTTCGTTTATTGCAAAATCTTGGGGGGCACGCGCCCCCAGTCAGTGCCCTCGGTTTCTACGTCTCTGAAATTGTTTCACGAAATACTAGAGAATGACGTCGAGCTTGCTTACAGCTGTTATCTAATCCTGTCATCAAGAATTATCGCCGCCCCAAAACGTTGAGGCCGTTTGTCTGGGGTTTTGAACAGTAAGGTTATGAGTCGTGGTTTGAGCGAATAGGTAAATTCAATTCAATAAAGTCTGGAGCGAAAACAATGAATCAGATCATAAGTCTAGGTAGTGGTGTGGGCAAAGAAATATCTAGAGGGTGTACTTCTCAAGTACATCCTAATATAGATGTCAGATGTGAAAGTAGGCAGATCAAGACAACTACCGACTCTTGTAAAAGTAACTTCACTTGCTCAAAGTTCAGTTCTCTGGTAAATTCTTATCACATAAATTTCCTACTATTTGCAAAGGTGGCTATACCTTCTGGCCATACCTGAATTTACAGGTTCCAAGTTTCACCCATGCCAACAAACCTTGATGATTTTTCTATTAGATGCCCCAGTAGCTTTTTCAAGATCAAGGTTAATCCTAAATAACACTTAGCAACTTGTTTCAAGTTTTCAACCACCTGCTTCTTGAGTTTGAAAGGTCTTACTTGGTCTTACCGTCTTACTCTGGAGACATCAATAAAAAAATTTCTAAAGATAGAACTTGACAGGACAAAGACAAAACTCAAAGAGATGACTTGGGGATTTAGATATGGAAATAGAATTAATTATTGATAACTGATATTAAATTTGTGCATGCCCCAAGCTTGCGAAACAGATCATAACTAATCTATGCTAGATGCCTAAGTGGTCTTCAAGAGTTTCTCGTTGTCCTGTTTTGTTTTGTCTTTAGAAAATTTGACAGCTGTTGTTTTCAATAGATTTAGGCCGTTTCCAGGCTAAAAATTTTCAAGAAATTGCTTAAAACTCAGAAAGCGGGTGACCAAAGAATCGAATANAAAAAAATTTCGAAAGAGAGAACTTGACAGGACAAAGACAAAACTCAAAGAGATGACTTGGGGATTTAGATATGGAAATAGAATTAATTATTGATAACTGATATTAAATTTGTGCATGCCCCAAGCTTGCGAAACAGATCATAACTAATCTATGCTAGATGCCTAAGTGGTCTTCAAGAGTTTCTCGTTGTCCTGTTTTGTTTTGTCTTTAGAAAATTTGACAGCTGTTGTTTTCAATAGATTTAGGCCGTTTCCAGGCTAAAAATTTTCAAGAAATTGCTTAAAACTCAAGAAGCGGGTGACCAAAGAATCGAATAAAAATTGGCATGAATAATTTAGGTTTGAAATATAAGTTACATTACATATATGATTAATCTTCAAAATCAGCTCAGTGTATCTTTTATCATGGTCTGTCAAAGAAGGACATCTTTCTGGCATCGAGTACGGATCTGTAAGAAGATCTACAGTACACCTCTGCATTACCTTGCCATCTTTAAAACTGTCATAATTATAATCAACTACTTAAACAAGTCTTGCTCATGATTAAGAGGCTTGTAAAACTATCACACCAAAGGCTTTGCATAATTTTCTTACCTCCAACGATCAAGTAAGCATTGGGAAATAAATTTTTGGCTTGCATCAATGCCCTTGCATGTCCAGAATGAAACAGATCAAATATTCCATCTGCATAAACACGAACTGGAACTAGAATGAAAACAAGAATTCAAAAATGTAGTGACATTACTAGCATAATGTGGGAGACCTTTAGCAAACATGTTTTCATACATGGCATGCCATCTGTATAAAATTGACCAGTATTATCGAAACAATTTTTAAAACTGTTTTAAAAATCACATTTACCTACGAAACAAAGAAATTTTGTCCAATTGTATCATAATTTTCTTCTGAGTAGATTGTTGGAAAATTAGCACACAAAAACTGCCTAGATTTCATAAAAACCTGATCAGACTATAAAGAACTATCTTCGTGTAGTGGCATTCAGTTAGTTTTCTTCTGGTTCTATGCAAGGTATAGTTGGGTGGCTTTATTGGGGTGGAGTTTAATCTAACCGCTTTGGGCATTCATTGCTTACTTCATAAAATAGAAAATAGATTCAACAAAACAATATATTTGTGTAGTTTTCTTGGAGATTTGTTTGGTATAGGTTCTTGTAAAAGTTTTCAGCCATTAAAAGTTGCAAGAACAAATTAACAATAGTTGCTTTTTAGACATCATTAAAAATTTTTGTTTTATCATTATCTCTTTTATGTAGTTCAATTCAGGTTCATGCATTTTTGAGAATGTTTTTTGGATGCATTCAAAATGAGAATGAAAACAAAGACAAAGCCAATGCATCAAGCCATGAGGTACAAAGGTTGAACACTGGTACAGTACCTTCTGTCCCCGCCTTTGCTTCTTCAATTGTGATCTGTCTTGCTCTCACTGGCCACGTTAGTGCTGTTGGGTTCTCATCATCATAAAAAAGTGCTGGTCGCACTGATCCAAGGGCATATGACTCAATAGATGGCTAAAAAGACAGAAAAGAATATAAGTCAATTGATACAATAAACAGTTCTTTCATAACTTAACATGCTAACCGCAGGTGAGTTAGAAAAACAATCCCGGTTTGAAAGGCCACTGCTCTCTGAAAATCAAGGCAATGATATAGGTAAATATAGCATTTAATAGTTGACATGTTCAAATAAATTCAAAATTTTACCTGACTGAAATCGGCCACTCCGTTCTGAAATTATGAGGAATTTTCTGAAGAAAGCCCCTCCATGGAACCATCAAGAACGGCATAAAATCATGACCAAATTTCTCTCAAACAGTACTTCTGCCCTACAGCAATGACTTGCACATGCTTTAGCACGTGTTATCCTTTTCGGAGGATGAAAGTGGCATCCTGGGAACATAACAACATTATTCTCGGCGGCTTTATCTTCCCAAGAGGATAACATGTGCTAAAGCATGTGCAAGTCATTGCTGTAAGGGAGAAACATTTGAAAAATTTGCTCGTGATTTTAGGCCTGTTTTGAAGGTTTCTTGAAGGAGCTTTTCAAGAAAATCGCTCATAATGTCAGAACGGAGTGGTCAATTTCAGTTAGTTCAATTTTAAATTATATCCGAACATGTCAACCATTAAATAATGTATTTGCCAAATATTATTGTCTTCATATCCAGGGAGCAGTGGCGTTTCAAAAGGGGATTGTTTTTTTCACTCACCCGGTATATAATTACTAAGAACCTGCATTGTAAATCGCACGTTGTTCTGCATTTTTGTTCAAATATTAGGGGTGCAGCCTATGTGGGGAGTGAGACATCTTTGACATACAAAATGATGAATTAGAAGCTTAAAAGATTACATTTTACAAAACACTGTACATGACATGTTAATATAATTACCAGATGTGTCCCAAAATGTTCCAATTTTTAATTTAATAATGTGGAATAATAAACATTGAAGGAATTGTGTATCCTTGCACAGTGTATTCCTCTTTATAAAAGTCTCCAATTTAGATACAGGTTGTCTTGGCTTATGAACTTACATGAAAGTAGCTCCAAAAGATAAGCAGCTGTTGTTATTGTAATTTTTTGTAGACATCTTCCAAATATTGTTATTATAAAAGCTTGCAAGGAACATTTAGCTGGGACATGGCATAAATGCACCTGACCTCTATACAGTACAGGTTTTGCACACATTAACATGACAAGAATTCTCTTAAGAATTTTCAAGAATTCTTCACATTATGATAAGAATTCTTGAGCCATATGAAAGACTGTAAATTTTCTAAACAAGAATTCTTAAGAAACTAAAAATATTCTTAAGAATTCTTAGGGAGGAATACTATCTCAATGTGCGCAAGGCCTGTACTGTAGATCAATCAGAATAAAATCTTTATGCACTTAATAGCTATCTTACATTTTTTGAAAAAAATAGAATCAAAATTGAAGAGCCCAGACTTGTATTGCCTTTGGTCCACAGATCAATTATTTGAGTAGCTGAAGTGTGATACTGAACAAAGTCCACAAAGGAATCAAAGTTCACTTTTTAGAAACTCAAAGTACCATCTAATATGATCCAGGTGCAATACTAGCTTCTGGTTGGAAGAATACACATATACATATGATTACGTATGATTACATATGATTACATATGATTTCCACTACTTTTAGGTCATTGAAATTACACTTCTGAAGTAAAGTTTTGAATTATCGATTTGTAAACTAAATTTTTTCTATATACCTTTAATTTGTTGAAACGATTAGCTAAACTAAATGGACACTTTAAATCTTTATGGACATGACTGGAAGTTGTACTTTTAATTTTACATTTTATATTCCTTTAAACATTTAGAGTAGTAGCAGGTCCACATCAGCATCAGCTGACATGTAATTATAACCTGCTTGATCAAATAGATAATGAATGAATGAATGAATGAATGAATGAATGAATGAATGAATGAATGAATGAATGAATGAATGAACACCTAGCTTTTTATAAGAAACTAAGAATTTGACTCATTACTGAAAGTTTTTCAGCATGTCCATTATTTGAGCACACTCAAAGTTTCTTGAGGGTTTCTTAGGAGTTTCATGACATTCTTGATGTTTACATCCTGTCCCCCCCCCCCCCCATGGACATTTCACTGCATAGTTTTATGAGGCACAGAGGCACTGTCTTGACTTTACTCAAGTTCAAGTACCTTCCCAAGTGATACAGTACAAGAAAGATGTGAAACTAAAGTGAACATATGCTATGGACTTCCTTCACTACAATAAAACATTTTCTTAACTGATTTTTCCCCAGTACTGAAGTTACTTTAATTTTTAATGATATGAGAGTTTAAAAATAGTCTTAAATAACAGATAACCACACAAATGCAACATTAGGACTGTAATTTGTGGAAAGACAACTGTTAACTCCTGTAAAATAATAACAAGCTCTGCTTCTCTTGGGTCGTGTAGAATACATATTTGTTTTATTTCACATTGTATTAGGCTGTTGTATTCTGCGAATAAAATTGAATTGGATAAAATTGAACCAAATTAACCTGTAACCAGGAGGGAACTGTCAAATCACAACAAAATTCAACATTTCTTCCTGGTTACAGGTTAATTTGGTTGTTATTCTTTTACAGGAGTTTACAGTTTTCTTTCCACAGATTACAGTGTCTAATGTTGTGTTCGTGTGTTTATTACGACGAGTCCCTTATTTAAGGCTATTTTAAAATTCTGTACTGCAAATCATTCACTTAGATTTGAGTTGTGTTTCTTATAAAGAATTTCTAATAAAAAATATGTGTATACTCCGCAATAATAGTGTATTCAAAGGTTCACGCCGTCAACTTCACGGTCAATTTTTGGTCAAAACAATAGGGACTATTTTTGTTTTTCTCATCCATGCAAGAAACAGTGAGTGAGGTTTCGTTCTCATGTAGATCTTAGTATGGTCAGGTCTACATTTGAAGCTAGAGGTCTATAAAGATATTATGTGAATACATACAGGAGTAGCAGAGCAGCAAACAAGAGTACTTAGTTATTTCTTTTATGCCCAGTTGTGAAGAAAAATTGTTTCCTAATATCAGGTCCATTGTCAAAGCTTTGTTTAACTGCTGTTTCATTACTAAAGTACTGAATTATGTGTGGGTGCATACAATCTATGTATTTTGATCACTTTGTCAATGTCATAACTGAAAACAGCATTTTCTCTCATTTTCATAGGACTTCATGCCAGGACCTGCTGGATATGGATGGGAACAATAAATTTAGATATCTTAGGTTAGGCAACTATTGTATTATACGCCAAGGAGGCGCGATTCTTCCATGACTTTGTCTGATGTCCATCTTTTGCAAGAAATAGCAGTTTTGTTAACCTTCTGTTTCACGATCAGACATTATTGCAGACAACCATAGGCTGAAAAAATAACAAACTAAATACGGTTAAAACAGCAAATTAAATGCTAAATCTAAATTACCGGCTTTTTCCTCGACGATGGTCCTTGATTTAGGCCATCAAAGCCGTTGTCGTTGTCCCTTCCTTCTGGTGCTTGTCTCTTTCGTTTCCTTCCCTCTCTTTGTGCCATTTTGGTGCGGATGAAGTGACCGTTTGGATCAAATACTTCTGGAGATTTGTGGTTTGTCGTGACTTGAGATCTTTTGGATTTTATGTTTTGTACTTTGATCACATTGTGCTTTTATATTGATTGCGCTACGTAGTGATCAAAATGTCAACACAATTCTACAGCCTCTCTTTCGTTTGAGTGACATGAAAAACGCGGACCAAACAGAATCTGTTTTCACTTAGCGCTATCCGGTGGTCTGTATTTTTGACATAGCCTCGTTTAAATGCAGTTTAATTTTCAACTCATAAATAATACGACAGAGGAGGCCAAATAGCGGAATGCGGTCGGTGTGCTAAGTACTAATACTGGTAATACGCCAATATATCAAATCTTGAAATTCCTAACCCTAGCCCTGACCCTAGACCGAACGCTAAACCTAAACTAACCCTGAACCTATCCATAACCCTTCCCCTAACCCTAATTTATTTCAATGCTAACCCCTACCCCAACACTAATTTATTTCAAGGTTTTGATATATTGGCGTACTCCCCTAATACTTCAATGCCAGCCAAAAGTCTTAGAACACTATCGCTAACTTTGCCTTGTTTTGCGATTTTTCCTCTCTCCCCCTTAGAACATGTTGTTCTGTGACGATAAAGTGAAGATGGCAGGGTAATTCGCGACTCTGATGGGATGCTGCGACAATAACTTGCAAATCAACATTGTTTGCCGGGGTGGGGGTGAGGAAGTGCTTCAACTAATCGCTATGGATTGAAAATGTGGAAAAGTGTGTCTTTAGCAAGAAATGGCCTGAGTGTTCCAAGGACTTTTGGCTGGAATTGTTTGCTACTATGCACCGTGTTATGTCCCAAAATGCTGCAATTAAATTGCATAAAGTCATTCGCCAGATGCTTCTCTTTCATATGGTTTATTTGGATTCTTGATAGCTCAAGTAATTTTATTCGTCTTAGAATCTCGTCTAAATTGCGAAACACGGATGGATAAACTTCACGCCGCATTACCGATGAATTATTGCCCATGGTTTCTGCTCAAAAGTCTGCACGCAGGTTACATTCAGGGCAGTTGTTCGTAAAATGAGCTTTGAGACCAGTTCTCGTTCTCGAGTGAGTAATTAAATTTAAATGCATAAATAATGTTGCTGCTGCTGGAAGGTGTAGTAAGTCTAAAGAGCAGGTGGATAATTCGAAGAAAAAGAGCGAGCACGTGCGCAGTTTTCTAAAACACACTTTGAAACCTGCTGCACAATTCCGATACTTGTTGTAATCATTGATCCCTGACAACAAGATCATATTTCCTTTATGAATTACAAGATCCGGGCATAATTCCCGAATTTTAGAAGGCTTATTGTTCATCTCCCGTTGAGGCTAATAACATATGGATTGCGGTTTTAAGACCCGAAGCTAAACTTTAAATACTTATCGAGTAGAATGGCCAGAATGCATTTAATAACTGGGAAGTTTCGACGTGGTTAACCATCGTGGAATTCAACATTTGTGAACTTGCTGTGAAAATACCTCAAGATTACGATAAATTATTTGCAATGTCACAAGTCAAATTTTTTACTTCATGGAGCACAGAGTTTTAGCAAGTAAGATATTCATGTACTTTATTGAAGAAGTTACTGGAAATTCTAGCGTCGACTTTTTCACCTGCAGTTGTTTTTCAATCGCAGACATCACGGAGATCTCCACACAACGAACTGGGAAAGATCCTGGGAAACAATCCTACTGACGGTAGTCTTGTTGTTTTAGAGGAAACCGCTTTAGAAATAATAAACCTCAAATGTTTTCTTTGACATTAAGCCAAAAATCTCTCGTTGCATACCTTCAAGGGATTGAGTAATGGTCTGATCCTCATCCTACCCATCATAACATGAAAGTGAAAGAGTTTGGCCTAAGCTGAGAAATATTCTTATCAAATTGGTATTGGATTGATTTATCTTCGAACGACATCTGTTATTGGCGTAAACAAGAGTTGTATAAAAGTGAAAGAGCTTGAAACAGAAATTGGCGTAAACAAAGAAATATCGAAAGAAACTATTGAGCTGATGCTCCGTCGATCTGCATTAGCGATTGGCCTAAAAGTTGAGCGTATTATCTTCATACATCTTCTCGGCCAAACTTCGATCGATTGGCAAGGTCTTTAACTTCGCAAAGTAAAGAACAAGGATGGACAACATACAAACAAATGCAACTTCTCATACAACGAACATTGACCATGGCCCAGTCACTCACGAACACAGTCACAGAGATGGTATGGTGACATTTCTAGAGTTTTGTAAACTTTACAGGCATGAACTAATTCTCAAGGAGTTTGAATACATAAAGGACCATCTAATAGACGGAATATACGTCTTCCCATCCATGAAATCGCTGCAGATTTGGTATGGAGTTGTGTTTGTGCAAACAGGATTATATGCTGAAGGGATGTTTCATTTTAAAGTTATCTTAAACGACGATTATCCATTCTCTAGCCCGACTATTCGCTTTGTTAGCAAGGTTTATCACCCACAAGTTTCAACAAACGGTTACCTTAATGTAGTTCACTCGGTGCCGCTACAGAAGAAGGGGCAGGGCGCAATATGGAACGCACTTAAGTATACCAGAGACTGCTTTCATAATATTGACGAAAATGCTTCATGTAACGAAGAAGTTTCGCGTATAATGAAAACGAACACGGAAGAATTCAAGGCCTTAACACGAGGCTGCGTGTTAGAGTCCTTGTTTCATTACGAGGAGCGTGGGGTTAATGCTCTTCAGTTAGATTTAGAGACAGATAACCCATTCAATTGTGGGTTGCTTTCCCGCCAGATCTGCACGGCTTTCAAGAGAGACCTTGTCAGCATTGGCGAAGGCAACGAATCCGCAAGTGACGAAGGACTAATAAGCTGGACAAGAAATACCATGGGTAAAATGTGGACTAACTTGTCCCATTATTCGGCTAACGCGTTGCAGCTAAATGGCTCTTTGAACGAATCTTTCTCACCAGATGTGTCACCAACTGGCACATCAAATAAGAAACTTAATTTCAAGTCGAAGAAGGGACAACATGGTACATCGAACGGAAGAAGAAGTCGAACTCCAAGTGGCACATCTAGTGGCACACCTAGAGGAACACCTAGTGGAACGCCCGAGGAACAAAAAACTGGAACACCTAATGGTACAGTTGGTGGAAAATCAAACGGTCATTCTTATTTGTGATTTATGAGACCTTGATTGGCTGATTCAGCGATTTATGAAATTCTGAGTGGCTGATGCAAACATTTATGAAACACTGGTTGGCGTGGTTGGCTGAATCAGCGAGATACGAGGCTTTGGTTTGCTGACTATAAAAGCTCCACTGATCTACTCTGTACTCTGTAGAAAATTATAATGAGATTTTCAAATTTGCACCCTCTTCACTCTCTATGATCCCTCTTTTACGCTGATTAGATATCTGCATGATTTTTTGTTGTCTACCGCCTGAGCTACTCATGTAAAATCTGGCTACCCCCTGTGATTAATAAAAATCCCCTTGCTTGAAAAATTATAGCAATGAAAGTGTTTGCTTTAGGTAATTCTCTTGCTATGTTCAAGAATATCGATATTCATAACTTCAAAATATACAAGAAAAAATCAAACAAAGTAATTCGTAAAACTTCTATTCTCAGAGAGTTGTTCATCAATGGANGCTCCACTGATCTACTCTGTACTCTGTAGAAAATTATAATGAGATTTTCAAATTTGCACCCTCTTCACTCTCTATGATCCCTCTTTTACGCTGATTAGATATCTGCATGATTTTTTGTTGTCTACCGCCTGAGCTACTCATGTAAAATCTGGCTACCCCCTGTGATTAATAAAAATCCCCTTGCTTGAAAAATTATAGCAATGAAAGTGTTTGCTTTAGGTAATTCTCTTGCTATGTTCAAGAATATCGATATTCATAACTTCAAAATATACAAGAAAAAATCAAACAAAGCAATTCGTAAAACTTCTATTCTCAGAGAGTTGTTCATCAATGGATTGACCTTCAGCTCCATCGTCAAATTAACGTCACTTCTCGAGTTGTACGATAGACACATGAGCGACAACAAGTTTGTAGTTAGTTAGTTTGTTAGCCTTTCATACCCTCAAATCTATTTTTATTATTATTATTATTAATAATTCCTCTAAGATATTTCATTTTTTATGGAAAGTCAAGTCTTTCCGAACAGCTAAGATGCACGGGGGGGGGGTTCTTGGCCAAATTTCGGATAGGGGTGTGCCCTGTGCCGCAAGCATCTTCAAAATGGTACCGTTGGCTAGACCAATTTTCGTGAAAATGATATCCTTGGCTAGACTATTTTCTAGACCAAAAGTGTCATAATTTGCCGTTTTCTAGGCACAAATCATCAAAATTTCGCCTTCTCTAGACCAAAATCGCCAAAATTTGGGTTCTTTAGACACAAATTAAGAAAAATTTGGCCTTTCCTGGAAGAAAATTGCCAAAAATATACCCTTGCCTAAACAGGCCTAGACTAAAATTGCCAAAAAGCATACCCTTGGCAAGACTGGAAGTCCGAAAAAGTATACCCTTGAGCGCGGCACATCCCCAGGTACCTTTACTATGGAAGAACCCTCCCCCCGTGCTAAGATGAACCTTAAAAAATAATAGTGCGACTACCTTCGTTACTACTATAATGCTTCAAGAGAGGGGACTTTTTATATTCGGTACCAGTGTCCATTGCAGCTTAATTAAAGCGAATGAACGGGGTATGCCACTTTCCTAATTTTCAAGATAAAAGAAGGAATTGTTCTCGATGTATGGATGAGCGAGCAACAGAACAATAAGTGGCGCATGGCCTCCTGTTGTTCTTAGATCGCCATATCTCCGTTCGGCTCGTTTACTTTAAAACCCCACAGACAGCATCCATATAAAAACAGCGCAAGGAAACAAGTAACTAATGTAATAATCCTACCTAAAAAATTAAACTACCTCTGTACAATCCATTGCTAGCGTGTTTCAATTGAGAAGACCCTCTAGAAAATCGTTTATAAATTTCAGTTACCAAGTATCCAACTCTAAATACTTTTCTAAAATTTCTTCTTCTATAAAAGTCTACAGGTGGAAAATCTCAAACTGAGTGTCCCAAAGAATGGCTACAAGTTTGAAAAATCGCTACAATTCGATAAAAATCTAGGAAATCTATTTCATGTATCTTTCTCAGATCCATGAGATTGTTTTGACTACAAGGTTTGGAAGATGCCACATTATTGATACATGCGACGGTATCACACCAAATTAATATTTTTTTCAATTGTAAGATTTAACTCATGCCAGAAATCAATGCAGTCAATCAAGTAAAACTAAAATAACAATGGAAAACTCAAACCGGTTTGAAACTTCACCCCGATCTGAATATTGGCCCGAGAGCTTATTTCCTATTGCGTTTACATGAAGTTTCGCCCCGGTCTGAAACCTGTGTTGTTCATCGAACGACGCAAGAATGCTTGAGCTTGTGCATCGTCATCATGTTTGGCGCCAAGAAAAACAATGCCAATGTGAACTTTGAGCCCGAGACCACTTAATCTCAAACCGGTTTGAGACTAATTTGCGTTTACATGATGTTTTCAAAGCGGGGTGAAATTTCAAACCGATTTGAAATGCCGAGTTGAGTTTCACCCCGGTTTGAGTTAAAATCGCGTTTTCCATGTAAACACTTATAGGGCTCTGACCAGACACCGAGTTCAACTGAGATCGGGGTGAAGTTTCAAACCGGTTTGACTTTCTCATGTAAACGGCCCCTTAGTTCTCGAAGACAGGAATTACTCTGCCTCTTAAAAACGTGGCTCAGAATCAGGGTTTTGCAAGACGCCTTCACGCTCTTTTCATTGATAAACATACTTTATTCCTCGCCATAAATCAGCAAACTGCAATTTTGCAGATTAGTAGCAAAACCAAATGTTGACGATTTTTCAAACTTGTAGCATTTTTTCTGGCATCTTATGTTTTTCAAAATTCTATCGGCTGGTCCACAAAATCTGCAAATTTTGTTCGACTTTTGTTTCAAAGTCGCACAAGTCTCAAAGAAGGCTGGCTGCCTCATCCCTGTCAGCCTTTTATATGAAGCTCTATTTTGGTACGTCCTCCGACTTGCAAACAAAAAATGATGCAACAAATGCGACTCTGCGAATAGGCCAATACCCACTAGAAAACTCAGCTTGGGCTTAAAGGGAATCTAAGAATGTATAAGCCTGTGATAAAAATAGCCTTGCAAAGACGATAGGCTTTGACAGCCATCGAACCATATTTGGGCAACTGATCTATGTAAACAGGAAATACTGATATCTGATTGGCTACAATTCGACCGCAAATGGCTTGAGCCAATCTTATATGCATAGATTCCCTTTAAAAAACGAGGACCGGTATCAAATTATTGGCAGGGCAAGGCCGACTTTTCATTCAAGTTTGTTGGAATCTGCCCACATAAAGGCAAACAAAATCAGTGCTATGAAAACAGAAAGAGATCCTTTTCTCACTTGGAGTTCTCACTTAATTCTCAATGCTAATGGGTACACACCATTTTTATTCGGTCATGATAGATATTCAACACAATACCAATCTAGCTTAAGCTCAGTGGCGGACACTAGGGGGCGAGGGGGTGCGGTCACCCCCAATGTTGGGTAAAACAAGGACCTTTGCTTGAAAAAAATTGAAATAAACAATGCTTTTAAACTAAAATAATAGCTTCACCCCCAATATTTGGCAAAGTGTCTGCCACTGATTAGGCTATTTCTAATTGCCCTATTTTCAAAACACAAGGAACTCGCTAGGGGATACGCCTGGACCCCCCGTGCCCTAACAACCATCTCATAATTTGATTCTTGACATAAATGCACAATAGAATCTTTCAGTATTTGCACAATACGATCAAATTTTTGTTATTTTCAAAAAATTGTAGTTATTTTGTGTTCACCCGGTGCAGTTAGAAATTTCAAACATACTATACATAATTACAAAGCAGTAATAACTTGTATCATTACTGAATTTTCTTCTTCTATTGAATCAGAACGAAGAAATTTTCTGTCATCTCGTTTCTTCCATCTTCGAATAAGAAACATGAGGCATGCACCCGCAATCATCGGGACACCGGAGAGGTAGAAGAGTGCTCTTCCGTCGACGCTGTTGCTTTCGTTCATCCAGCCTAGAATAAAGAATTATTAAAATGAAAATTAGAATAAAAAGAATACAAATTTATTCTTATAAATTTCAAAATGGGAGCGGAGAGTTTGGTCAAGAAGCTAAAAAGGAATTTTTAGATGAGAAAATAAAACAAATAGGAGAAAATCTGTACCGGGTGAGTCAGAAAAAATGTTGGGTGTTTGCCAATTTCTATTGATGCAGTTTAATTTGCAAATTCGTTTCTTTGAAGTTCATTGCATAGAAGAAAAGCTAACTTAGATATGAAAATTTGTTTGGTCGCAATCGGTCTTTCCGTTCGAGAATTACGAGCGATTTTAGTAAAATGGTGTTTCGCAAGATTGCTAAAATAGGCCTTCACTTAGATTCATATTCATGCACGCGTGACCTTCTAAACCATGACAAACATATTGTTTCTCTACCAAAAAATTGAAAGAAGGCATGCATTGTGTTAGAGCACAAAAGGAAAAACTAATATTGTTTATGTTGTATCCCTTGCGGACTAGCCATTTAAATTGTCATTGTTAGCAAGCTGAAAGGTCTTTTACAAGCGATACTTTTCACGAAATGGCTATATCACAAAATCGCAAATAAATAAGGAAAGAAATCATCGATTTTAACAAACTAAACTTCTATAACTAATTCGATCTTTCATCTGCAATATAAAACTTCAACACTCGCGATTTGACTTGTTTTTCACCAGAATATGGCTTGCAAAACGCCCCACGTTTTTTCTGACTCACCCGGTATATAAAATAAAATACTTGACCAATGGAAGTGATTCAAAAGTTGTTTCGCAGCTGAAAGACGAGTCGACATAATGATTACTGGTGGGTGTTCTCAGAGGTGACAAATTGGTACGAATGATGTGAATCGATATTTCTACCAATTTGTAAAGAAAATAGCAAACGTAAGCATGATGTAGATCTGCCTTTTAGCTAAAAAAACGTACGCAAAATGTTGTTATGCAGAAGATTGTAAGATTTACTTTTTGGACAATTGTCTAAAGGGCCAACTTGATTCTAGAGAACATGCATACTTTACCAAAAGCCTTTAATAAGACAGGGCCGTAGGAAGCAGTGGTGTTTTGTGGTGTTTTATTAGCTACACAGCTTTTGAGAATGCTTCAAAATTGCAAGAAAATATTTCAAGAACCAGCTATAGAAAAATATTCTGCCTTTAACCTGTTGTATATATCGCAAAGAAGTATATATGCTATGATATCGAGCTATAATTTCAGAATCTTTAGAAGAGCCTACAGGACTTGTATTGTAAAACAATTCTGAAATCCATTTGGTCTTTGATACAACTGCAGAACTGAAAAAGTCTAAGATCCTTTTGATAAAAGTTCAATACAATGATCTAGGTATAGACCCAGAAAAAACTTCGGTGATTTTTCGATAATTCCTTTGTGCAACATTAAGGCTGGTTCGCATTAGGTCGTTGCAGTCGCTGGAGTCCTTGGGATAGCAACTGGTTCTATCCCAGCGACTCAGTCGTTGGGGTCGTCAGGGTCGTTGAGTCGCCGTTCAAATCCATTCTTTTGGGTTTTTTGAGTCTGTCTCAAATTAGATGTCACATGAAATTGTCCGCGAATAACAACAATTGAAGTGTTTTGCATGAGTAATTTTGTGTAATTTCAAATCCCAAATTTCGCAAATCTCACGTGACATCTAATTTGAGACAGACTGTACATCATTTTGAAAGGTTCTTACCAACTGTCGGTGGTCCCAATGCGATTGGCACAGCAATAGAAACAAGCATCATGCCCCATCCTTGTGCCAAATCTTCTAAACCAACTATCTGCATCGTAACTATTGATATAAGTCCAATAAAAGAGCCATCTAGAAATCCGTAGATTATCGAGTATATCAAAAGGTGCCAAAAGTTCTGTGACATCGATGAAAATAGGGTCACGACTCCACTGCAAAACATTGCAAATTGATATAAAGGCATCGTATATTCTGGTCTGTAATTGGATACTTTTCCGAAGCATACTCGACCAACCATTGCACTTGCAGCGATCGCTGTTAATAGAAGACTCGACGTTTGTGCTGATGCCCCTAAATGTTCTGCGTACATTGCCTGTTAAGAGAAAACACTGATTTCAGATTTGGCCTTTCCCCTCGACTTTGTCACATGAATCATGGGCAGTTAGACACCGCAGTTGTACTTACATTGCCTTCATGATAAGAGTGATTCTGTTTCCTATCTTTGTGTCAGCCGCCATTTCGCTACCTCCTCCGCAGAACTATATAGCTAAGTTTTTCCTCCGCAGAAGCATATTAGTTGCGGCGCTCCTCCATAAAAGCACACATGCAGTGTCTAACCACTCATGCATGAATACGCTAAGCATAGAATTCTACCAAACTTCTACATGGATATTACATTCTTAAAAACAATTTCAAAAGACATATGCAGCATTTCTCTGCTTATTCTCACAAACAAATACTATTTGTATCAACTATGATAACTCTTTTACAGCATGAAATACGACACTGCGGAGGAGCATAAAATCTCGATTCGTTCAATAACAATTCAATTCAATTCAATTCAAAGTGTAGACAAGTGTTGTTGTTGCCAATAATATATTGGCAAATAAATAAGGGGCCTTCGACTTTCTCGACTTTCGAATTTTTTAACGGCATTGGGCCGTTAAGATCAAGACCCCCACGCCCTCTCCTTAACGGCCTTCCGCCAAAATCGTGATCAAAACAGGCTTCCGTAAATGGCCTACTTGATCGCAATCAAAATTTCTTAGGGCAAGCTACGTACTCCAAGGCCCAGCCAAGTTCAACGTAATTGAAGAGTCTAAATGCAAAAAGGATGTAAATACTGCCGTTTTTCTCTGCATTTTTTAGGTTTTGTAGGGCCATCTATTCATGACATTTTAAAAAATCGCTAAGAGAGATTTTCGTACGATTTTTTATTTTCTTAACGGCCTAAGGTAAAAACACCTCCCCCCTTAACGGCCCAATGCCGTTAAAAAATACGAAAATCGAAAGTCGAAGGCCCCTAAACTGCTAAACATACTTACCAAATGAATGAGTGGTATATAATACGTGAAGTTGGCCACCATCATGATAAAAATCCACACAACAAATGATTTGTCTTTTAATAATCTCCATTTTATGTTATACTTGCCAATTTTCAGATTTTTATCTTTTTTGTCCACTAAATAAAATGACAAGGAGCTTAGTATCGTTGTCACTGCGAATATCGATCCCCACCATCTGAACGTAAATAACACTCCATAAGACTCCATAAAGTATTGCAACAACGGCGATAAGACGACTTGGCCTAGACTACCACACGCGACAACAAAACCGGTTGCGGCTGAACGCCAACGATCAAACCGCCGCGCGATGATAATCAATGATGGAGTGTACATCAAACTCGTGCCCAGGCCAAATAGAAAACTGTGAGTTATGTATAATAGTTTGAATTCCTTCACTGTTGACGTCAGAATGAGCCCCAGACCTCCAAGGATGGAGCCGCAAACGCACGTGAACGAGACGCTTGTGATGTCACATAATTTCACCGATAACATGGAGAATAAGAATAGCGAGCCAGAAGCCAATGAGCCAACCCATGCTAAAATAAAAGAAAAGTTAAGATTAGATCCATGATGGGNCCAAATGAATGAGTGGTATATAATACGTGAAGTTGGCCACCATCATGATAAAAATCCACACAACAAATGATTTGTCTTTTAATAATCTCCATTTTATGTTATACTTGCCAATTTTCAGATTTTTATCTTTTTTGTCCACTAAATAAAATGACAAGGAGCTTAGTATCGTTGTCACTGCGAATATCGATCCCCACCATCTGAACGTAAATAACACTCCATAAGACTCCATAAAGTATTGCAACAACGGCGATAAGACGACTTGGCCTAGACTACCACACGCGACAACAAAACCGGTTGCGGCTGAACGCCAACGTTCAAACCGCCGCGCGATGATAATCAATGATGGAGTGTACATCAAACTCGTGCCCAGGCCAAATAGGAAACTGTGAGTTATGTATAATAGTTTGAATTCCTTCACTGTTGACGTCAGAATGAGCCCCAGACCTCCAAGGATGGAGCCGCAAACGCACGTGAACGAGACGCTTGTGATGTCACATAATTTCACCGATAACATGGAGAATAAGAATAGCGAGCCAGAAGCCAATGAGCCAACCCATGCTAAAAGAAAAGAAAAGTTAAGATTAGATCCATGATGGGTGTTTCATAAAGAATTAATAAGAAGTTTTGCTTAGATTTTGATATTATGGTCTGAACGTCTTTCTGAGTTATAAAATTTTGATCAATTAGATATTAAAAGGCCTAAAAAAAAGATTGCGGATCTGACTACGGAAAGATCCCGGTTCTCAAAATTGGTGCTTTGAAATAGTAAAAAGCAAATAAATGTAAAGAGATCTCCCACAAATTGACCCCAACAGGTAAACTGTTGGGCCGGGTCTTCCCTTGAAAACTATTTCTCGTATGCCCTTATTAAAAAAACCACCGGAAGGTACCTGGATTAAGTGAAAATCATACCGATTTATATTCCAGAACTCTTGATATCATACCGGGTGAGTCAGAAAAATGTTAAGAAGATTGAAAGTCTGTGGCTCTCAAACGATTTATCAGATTCCTATAAACTGATAATACCTGTGTAGCTAACATATCAACTCAGATAAGAAAATTGCTTGTCAAAATCGGTCGTATTGTTCTCAAATTACAAGCGATTTTATAAAAATTCTTCATCTCAAAATCCTTTAAAACAGGCCTAAAATGCTTGATCAAATTTGCTAGCAATTTAGCCCCACAGGTATCATAATCAAACTCTATCCGTCTATCTTATCCCTCAAACATTTACTATAGGCATACAAAGAGGCTGCTATAATAGTATCGTATACACTTAGGATTGTCAGTCAGCCAAGTTAGCTACACAGGTATTATCAGTTTATTTATCGGAATTGAGAGCTACAAGCTTTCAAAGGTCTAGCCATTCTTCTGACTCACCCGGTATTCACCAAATACATCATAAACACCATATACACCTTATAAATCATATACACAATATACACCATACATCATATACATCTGTGACGTGCCAAGGCAGGTATTCTACAAGCTTCCTAGATCAATCGCACAACTCAATAAGCAACACGCTCGTGTCGACCCCTACTTCGAAAAAGCATAAACAAAACAAATAACCCATTAAGCTAGCAANACTTAGGATTGTCAGTCAGCCAAGTTAGCTACACAGGTATTATCAGTTTATTTATCGGAATTGAGAGCTACAAGCTTTCAAAGGTCTAGCCATTCTTCTGACTCACCCGGTATTCACCAAATACATCATAAACACCATATACACCTTATAAATCATATACACAATATACACCATACATCATATACATCTGTGACGTGCCAAGGCAGGTATTCTACAAGCTTCCTAGATCAATCGCACAACTCAATAAGCAACACGCTCGTGTCGACCCCTACTTCGAAAAAGCATAAACAAAACAAATAACCCATTAAGCTAGCAATATTTTGGTAATTGTTTACGGCTGAAAATTTTGCGTTCTTCGCCATGAAGTTACTATCCTGGCATGCATGAAATAAATAACGCCCATATCGTAAACTTGTTTATTGAGATGCCTCATGGCGTATTAGATGCTTAATGGCGTATTCCTTTAGAAAAATTGAGGAAAAGAAAATTTTTTCTTTTCCTCAAATTTTCCTCCCCCGTAGAGGTCGCAGCGCAGACTAACTTAAAGATTACACAGGTAAGTTAGTGATAACATTTTAAAGGGAATCTAAGCATATATACAAGCCTTGGATAAAAATAGGTGTACAAGGCAATGATCCTTGACAATGTTCTTTGGTTAGTGGCACGTGTCAACAGGGGATACGACTATTTGATTGGCTAGATTTTGACAGGCATCAAGGCAAAGTGGCTTGAGCCACTTTTATATGCTTAAATGTTCTTTAAAAATGTAAACTATTCGCTTTGATTTTCGCGCCACTTTTATCATCTCTCCAAACAATAATCAACAACCAAGATTTTTAAGTACCAAGAAAATTCAATAGTTGGAGATCTTATAATTCTAATGCACTTGCATTGTGCGACTATTTTGTCCTTTGTTTTCTGACATTGCAAACCTGATTAACAATGGTCAAGAGGAACCAATTATAACGAAGTCTTTTTATTGCTGTAATTACTTCAAGCACTTATATATTCGTTTCTAAGCTGAACTATTAGGCAGCATCATCAACGTAATTGAAATAGCAGTTTCTGAGAGGTTGCTCCACAGGAGGCCCAGGCGGTTGACTTGACAATAACAAGTTCCTAATTCTAAAATAATCAATTGTAGAGGTGCAACAAATAAAACACAAAGGTATTACAATTGACTATTTTAGAATTTGGAACTTGTTATTGTCAAGTCAACCGCCTGGGCCTCCTGTGTGGTTGCTCATTAGATTGCTCGATGCAAATTCTGGTATATTGACGATGTTTTCGTAATGTTTGAGAATGGCGAAGCATGGCGATAATTCTATAATCTGCTTAACTCAAAACTCATCAGTAGCCTCTTGGAAAATTGCCTCGATGGTATTTGAGATATTAGAAAGTCTCATAAACAATTTTAATTTGAAGGATTCTGATATTAGTTATTTTCATAAAATTATTTGAAAAGTGGTCCAAACCTGCACGAAATGATCAATTTCGACAAACAAAATTTTCGGATATACTTTTCCACTGTATACAGCGAAAATTAATTTAATAGAATCGGATGATGGGTTACAATAATACAGCCTCACAAATCACAGCAAACTTTTCAGACTCATTCAGTATATACTTCAAGGAAATAAACAGAGTCAAAAGCAATGAGCGCACAGGTCTAAAACTGGTTTGTTGTATTTAATGATCTCAGCAAGCGCGTGGACATTGAGTAGCTAAATAAACAATGGCGTGTGTAGGCATTATCTTTGTCCTATTTATGGGTGTGTTTGATTGGTAATTCCAAACCTACCAAATGCTGGAAACAGTAGACTTCGCATAGATGGAATTATATTTTCCAATCAAACACAAAAATATTTAAAACAGCAGGTTTCGGATTCAACACCAGGGTTTGCTAATGAAAACGAGAATTTCTCCAAAGTCTGCCAAACCTTCTGCCTTTTGGAGCAGAAGGTTCAGAAGGCCTTCCAAACTTCAATCAAACATAAATTCTGAGTCTACCAAGTCTACCGTTTTCAGAATTGGTACCAATCAAACACACCCTCCAAGTTACTCCACTTAGGCTCCGTTCATACTAGAGTAAAAACACGTTAGAATTGGGATGATGCATTTTAAACTCGTTATAAACGTATTTTTAGTGAGTCTTCGCTCCCAAATCGAGTCAAATCTTTTTGAGTCCATTCAAATGATGTCGAAGGCACCGATAAAATCTCGAAATACATCACTTCGATGAACGGCTGCCATTATGGACATTTTCCAAATTTCATCATAAAAAATTTTCGAGACCAGATTCGGATTCAGCTTTCAAAATATAGTCCAGCTGCAACGTTTCATGATCCTAGTTCTTGCTATATTGATTTTACGATGATATTACGCTCTAGATTTTATAAGGGATTTGAACATAAAAAATTTCGGCGCCCGACCGATTTTTGCAGCCAAATCCCTTGCAAAATCAAAAACTATATATACGTATTTTGAATCCAGAATCTCAGTTCAGTTCATTTCATTTTAAAATTCTCTACCGGGTGTCCCAAAAATAAGTATACAGATTTGGTCAACCCTAACGATCAGAATTTAGCGTGAATCAATCCGAAATCATTTTTAAAACATTACTCGATAGTTAACTTGAACATAGATACCTTGTTTGTTGACATTAGTGCTTTGAGAGTAGAGATACAAATCTTCAAAGGACAAATTTGCCTCCACCTCCAAACCAGAGCTTTGGCGTTTTGGCCTAAGCAAATTCTTAAAGCACAGTGAATAAGTCAACAATAAACTTGGAAAAATTTGAATCAGGAGGAGAAAACTTAAAAACTGCACAACAAATGCGTTTCAAAATAATATAAGTTACGTGACGCTTATCCTCAAGGGAGCTCTGAAGTAAACTTTATTCATTTTAAGTGAAACAAATTGTGGATATTGCTTAGGCCAAAACGCTAAAGCTTTGGTTTGGAGATGGAGGCAAATTTGTCCTTTGAAGATTTATATTTCTACTCTCAAAGCACTAATGTCAACAAACAAGGTATCTATGTTCAAGTTAACTATCGAGTAATGTTTTAAAAATGATTTCGGATTGATTCATGCTAAACTCTGATCGTTAGGGTTGACCAAATCTGTATACTTTTTTTGGGACACCCGGTACATACAAATGCCACTGAAATAACTACATTACAACTAACTACATTACACAATATCACAATAATACAATGCAATGAAATAAATTTAACAACATCAAACATTTAGGGGAATTTTTATACAGGGAATTTCTTAAAGGAGGAGCTTTCTCAATAGGTAAACTAATCGAGGAGAGAGCCTCCCCTTGGTTACAAGCACAAATAAACAGAATCTGAATCTGATATTGAAAATTTCACTTGATGAAATTTGGAAAAATTTCCATAATGGCGGCCGTTCGTCGAAGTGGTGTATTGAGGCAAAAATAATTTCGAGGCATTTTGCTGTCACATTTTGAATGCATTTCTGACGCGATTTTACTCTAGCTTTATTCGCTTCAAAGTTTGTAATTTTGATGAATAAGGCGCCAAAGTATTGCATCTAAGCAAAACTGGTGCTATACTAAGACGAAATAAACCAAGTGCATAGCATTAGCTCTACAGGTCCTTTGATACACGAGTGAGAGTACTGGCATTAGATAAGATAATCAAGCTCTATGGTTAAGAGAAACATGTTTTTACTATTCACAAAGTAAACAATCGTGCCGGTTGCAGTGTTCAGACATTACGTCAGGACCTCGTGCGTTAGAGATAAAACAAGCAAGTCCAATGATGGCGAGACATAAATTCATTATTTTCGTGCAGTCTCGCCCCCCTGAACTAATATGTCGCTACAACTACAACATCAATTCAAGCGACAACAACTCACTGAAGCGACAACAACAACATCAATTCAAACCCCTCCTTTAAACCCCTCCTCTGCAGCCTAAAAAACTAAACAAGAGTCCCCCATGAACTTAGTAGAGCATTTACGGCATGATACCCTGCCTATTTTTAACCAAACAATAAATGCTTCCTGCTTTCAGGCGGTTGTATTATGCAGCGATCAAAATGCATATATCAGAACGTTGCATGCTATAGGCAATAGATCATTTTGACATTTAGAAAAGGGTCTGGGGAGAGCAATATTTTTCTGATAAATGGCTGCCACGGGGCTTTATCATTCGTTAAAGCCCCGCGGCAGCCATTTACCAGATTTGTGTCTGCCATTTACCAGAAAAATATTGCTCTCCCCATACTCTTTTTCTAAATGTCAAAATGGTCTATTTCACAAGTAACTTGCCCCAGCATTCTTTCGAACCCCTCCTCTGGAGCCTGCGAAACAAAATACGCCCGGCATGCTCTCAATGGAGCTCTTACAGCATGACACCGCGGCACATTTTTAACCAAAACTATAAATGTTTTCAGCATTGGGGGGGGGGGGTAGTATGTTACATTTATCAGAATGTACAATTTCCCATGCGTGGCACTTGCCCATTGATGTGTAACACCCCCCCCCCTCCCAACACTCTTCTAAATCCTTCATTTGGAGTAGGGGAGTACCGGATCAGGATTTCAGAATCCGGCCGTAACCAGATTTACCGGATATCCCTCATCTGGAGCTTGCTAGACCGAGTGAGTAAAGAAAATGTATTCACTGTTTGAAACATTGTACAACAAAAACCATAAAACAAATTTGAAAAATTGCAACTCCGTTGTCTAGCTGAGAGGTTAACTTAATTTTGAACAATTTATTCATAATTTACAATGGACAATCTTAATCTCAGACGAAGAATTCCAGAAAACTAGCTTCATTGGGCTTTAGATAAAATCATGAGTGAGTTGCTTAATTAAATCCAGTTTTCTACCATTAAAATGGTAAAATAATGTTTTCCTA
>REGM01000071.1:361416-388256 GCA_004194415.1 Aurelia aurita
GGGGGGGGGGGGTAGTATGTTACATTTATCAGAATGTACAATTTCCCATGCGTGGCACTTGCCCATTGATGTGTAACACCCCCCCCCCTCCCAACACTCTTCTAAATCCTTCATTTGGAGTAGGGGAGTACCGGATCAGGATTTCAGAATCCGGCCGTAACCAGATTTACCGGATATCCCTCATCTGGAGCTTGCTAGACCGAGTGAGTAAAGAAAATGTATTCACTTGTTTGAAACATTATACAACAAAAACCATAAAACAAATTTGAAAAATTGCAACTCCGTTGTCTGGCTGAGAGGTTAACTTAATTTTGAACAATTTATTCATAATTTACAATGGACAATCTTAATCTCAGACGAAGAATTCCAGAAAACTAGCTTCATTGGGCTTTGGATAAAATCATGAGTGAGTTGCTCAATTAAATCCAGTTTTCTACCATTAAAATGGTAAAATAATGTTTTCCTATGCTTAGGCATTGCTTTCAAATGATACAGAAACTGTTGAAATATAATTATGCCCTCCCATCAATGCTAAGCATCGGACGGTCAAGATGTGCATGAAAGCAAACAGCCCATTTTCGGCATCTTTTGGGCATATCGAGAAATATGACTTTTGGCTAAATCTTGATTTCAGAAGGAAATAACGCACCTAAAATTATGAGAGCAATCTCAAAAATCAAGTTGAAGCCTTGGTAAGATGATGGAGTTAAAATTTTACAAATTGGTTGCATAGCATTTCCTGTACGATTTTTCAAACAGTGGATACATTTTTCTGATTCACCCGGTACTAAATAAGCCCACATTGGAACGGGTCTCAATAGACCCCTTACAGCATGATACCTCAGCCTTTAAACCAAATACCAAACTATATGTTTTCTGCATTAAGGCGGTTGTATTATGCATTTATGAGAACATATGCATTGCATGCGAGGCTTTTGCCCATTGATGAATAACACCCCTCCTCTGGAGGCTGCTATACTAATTAAGTCCCATGGTATGGCCACCGCCCATTGTAAACTAAATTTACCCACGGGCGTAGGGGAAGATAACATCCGGGGGGCTGCCCGATAAAATTTCTATTGTTTACCAAATTTTTTGCCCGACTTAGGGTGGATTTTTGCCCGAAAAAGGCTGATTTTGGTAAATTTTTCCAACGTTGGGGGGCTACCGCCCCCTAGCCCCCTAGCTCCTACGCCTATGAATTTACCAAACTATAATGTTCTGCTTCGAGGCAGTTGCATAATGCATTTATCAGAATATACAACATTGCATGCGTAGCTATTGCCTATTGATGAATAACACCCCTCCTCTGGAGCCTGCTATACTAAATAAGCCCACATGGCATGGGTCTTAATAGCCCTCTTACCGCATGAAAACACGGCCTATATTTAATCAGTCTATAAATGTAGTCTGCATTGGGGCGGTATATGTTGCATTTATCAGAATGTACAAACAACGTTGCATGGATGGCTATTGTTCTTTGATGAGTAACAATGGAGGATGGATACTATTGAAGTATACTGGTATATCATTAAGAAGCTATACAGATAAAGTCTACACCAAGGCGTTAACTTCATTAGCAGTGCAAATTCCATGTTGATTATAATTTACAACGATTCCTTTTAGAATAATGTACTAAATAAACTAAACTATTGTCCTTTGATGAGTAACAATGGAGGATGGATACTATTGAAGTATACTATGGTATATCATTAAGAAGCTATACAGATAAAGTCTACACCAAGGCGTTAACTTCATTAGCAGTGCAAATTCCATGTTGATTATAATTTACAACGATTCCTTTTAGAATAATGTACTAAATAAACTAAACTATTGTCCTTTGATGAGTAACAATGGAGGATGGATACTATTGAAGTATACTATGGTATATCATTAAGAAGCTATACAGATAAAGTCTACACCAAGGCGTTAACTTCATTAGCAGTGCAAATTCCATGTTGATTATAATTTACAACGATTCCTTTTAGAATAATGTACTAAATAAACTAAACTATTGTCCTTTGATGAGTAACAATGGAGGATGGATACTATTGAAGTATACTATGGTATATCATTAAGAAGCTATACAGATAAAGTCTACACCAAGGCGTTAACTTCATTAGCAGTGCAAATTCCATGTTGATTATAATTTACAACGATTCCTTTTAGAATAATGTACTAAATAAACTAAACTATTGTCCTTTGATGAGTAACAATGGAGGATGGATACTATTGAAGTATACTATGGTATATCATTAAGAAGCTATACAGATAAAGTCTACACCAAGGCGTTAACTTCATTAGCAGTGCAAATTCCATGTTGATTATAATTTACAACGATTCCTTTTAGAATAATGTACTAAATAAACTAAACTATTGTCCTTTGATGAGTAACAATGGAGGATGGATACTATTGAAGTATACTATGGTATATCATTAAGAAGCTATACAGATAAAGTCTACACCAAGGCGTTAACTTCATTAGCAGTGCAAATTCCATGTTGATTATAATTTACAACGATTCCTTTTAGAATAATGTACTAAATAAACTAAACTATTGTCCTTTGATGAGTAACAATGGAGGATGGATACTATTGAAGTATACTATGGTATATCATTAAGAAGCTATACAGATAAAGTCTACACCAAGGCGTTAACTTCATTAGCAGTGCAAATTCCATGTTGATTATAATTTACAACGATTCCTTTTAGAATAATGTACTAAATAAACTAAACTATTGTCCTTTGATGAGTAACAATGGAGGATGGATACTATTGAAGTATACTATGGTATATCATTAAGAAGCTATACAGATAAAGTCTACACCAAGGCGTTAACTTCATTAGCAGTGCAAATTCCATGTTGATTATAATTTACAACGATTCCTTTTAGAATAATGTACTAAATAAACTAAACTATTGTCCTTTGATGAGTAACAATGGAGGATGGATACTATTGAAGTATACTATGGTATATCATTAAGAAGCTATACAGATAAAGTCTACACCAAGGCGTTAACTTCATTAGCAGTGCAAATTCCATGTTGATTATAATTTACAACGATTCCTTTTAGAATAATGTACTAAATAAACTAAACTATTGTCCTTTGATGAGTAACAATGGAGGATGGATACTATTGAAGTATACTATGGTATATCATTAAGAAGCTATACAGATAAAGTCTACACCAAGGCGTTAACTTCATTAGCAGTGCAAATTCCATGTTGATTATAATTTACAACGATTCCTTTTAGAATAATGTACTAAATAAACTAAACTATTGTCCTTTGATGAGTAACAATGGAGGATGGATACTATTGAAGTATACTATGGTATATCATTAAGAAGCTATACAGATAAAGTCTACACCAAGGCGTTAACTTCATTAGCAGTGCAAATTCCATGTTGATTATAATTTACAACGATTCCTTTTAGAATAATGTACTAAATAAACTAAACTATTGTCCTTTGATGAGTAACAATGGAGGATGGATACTATTGAAGTATACTATGGTATATCATTAAGAAGCTATACAGATAAAGTCTACACCAAGGCGTTAACTTCATTAGCAGTGCAAATTCCATGTTGATTATAATTTACAACGATTCCTTTTAGAATAATGTACTAAATAAACTAAACTATTGTCCTTTGATGAGTAACAATGGAGGATGGATACTATTGAAGTATACTATGGTATATCATTAAGAAGCTATACAGATAAAGTCTACACCAAGGCGTTAACTTCATTAGCAGTGCAAATTCCATGTTGATTATAATTTACAACGATTCCTTTTAGAATAATGTACTAAATAAACTAAACTATTGTCCTTTGATGAGTAACAATGGAGGATGGATACTATTGAAGTATACTATGGTATATCATTAAGAAGCTATACAGATAAAGTCTACACCAAGGCGTTAACTTCATTAGCAGTGCAAATTCCATGTTGATTATAATTTACAANTACTAAATCATTATTTCGTTCCTGATTTATCGAGTGCCATTTTTAATCTGCGCGCGTGACATGACTTAGAGCCAGTATGCCACTCAAACAGCAAGTGGGATAATGGCTCTAATCTTGGTCACTCAAACGCAAAAGCACAAAGTCCCAAAAATTCAAAGCCATCTCAAGACGATGCAACATATCAAAAACTAATTTGGTTCTTGACGCAAATGAATAGAGGGAAGTTTTTATGATAGGTAACAAATTCAAATTTTGATAATTTTTGTCAAGAATTTTCACTGTTTTCGATCACCCGGTATCTACAATTTTCAAAATCACGTACTCCTTTTCGAAAGAGTATCACACCAATCGGGGTCAAGTACCCCTTTCATACTCCCTAAAGAGAAGAAAAAACTTACCTGTTTGTCCTTGTCCAGCATTAAACGTAGTTAAAAGATTTTGAAACATGACACCAAACGAATAATGCATCCCAAATACCATAAAATGCAGCACACAGCATCCTATGAACACTATCCACAACCGGCACTTCGGGGTCTTGCATTCCGGCTCTAAAAGTAACGCAACATTCTTTATGACGTTTTCTTTGCCTTTCTCTATGACTGGGCTTCCATGCGCGTCTCCCAATAAGCGTACTTTCGGTTTGGTGTCTGCATCCTCCATCTTCTCCATGGCTGATTTTAATATTGATTACAAAACTGATGGCAATTCCCTTAAAAGAAATGTAACAGATCAGAAATATTCTAATGATGAATGCTGGTTAGATGTTTTAGGAGAGAGGTATTAGTTACAGCAACTTGTTGAGGGAAACGAACAGAGTAACTTAATCCTTTTTGACAGAGTTAACAAAATAGACTTTGAGCAAATCTAAGAACTGGGAGGAGAAACTCCTGATGCAAGAGACAATAGGCTTTGGAGGAAACAATCAGATACTTGTGCCAGTTCGAATATGCAAAATAAAGCATTTTTTAAACAGTAAAGGTTACAATTATGTATAAAATGGATTTCAATTCATGTATAACTATTCAATCTCGCGCCTAAATCGTAATCTATTTTTACTCGCTTGGTGTGGATGTGGTTTTATAAATATACATATGGTAGTAGAAGTCTCCGTCTTTTCAACAGTGTGTTGTTGCATGGCAATGCAACAGCAATAATAAATGCACGAAAAAGGAAGGAAATGGTATCATTCACAATTTTGTTCTACTGTTTCGATCCAATTAAACGCCTTCTTTTGCAACCAAAGCATACGAACCCTCGTAACAACAACAGTAGATGTAAACGCAGAAGTCATGAATAGCCGAACATACGCTTCCCAAGAATAGCATTTGGACTCTGTAAGTATTTCAAGGTTAAACATAGAAACAGCTTATACGCTTTGTGGTTTAAAAGTGGTGCAGCAAGTAATCATAACAATATTTCACCAGTCTCTCTTATGATTATGCAGGTACACTTATATTGCTATAGGAAAGTTTTTAAAAGAAACTAAACTCTCAGATCACCAAAAATTTAGCCTGCGCAGCCTCAACTCCTCCTCACAGGAAAAGAGGAGTTGATGCTGTGCGCAGGCTACAAAAATTAAGAAACTCGAGTACTGGTGAAACATTACTTAGAAAGTTTTTCATTTCGTTGTGTAGCTTTCTTATTTCGCCTGAAGCATACTTCCGCTTAGGGCAAGGGGGCAAACAGGAACACAAGGGCGCTCGAGACCGAAAATTTGGGGGATCTGGAGGGACTCCCCCCGGAACATTTTTGTCACCACGCCCTTTATATTNCACTTTATTGCTATAGGAAAGTTTTTAAAAGAAACTAAACTCTCAGATCACCAAAAATTTAGCCTGCGCAGCCTCAACTCCTCCTCACAGGAAAAGAGGAGTTGATGCTGTGCGCAGGCTACAAAAATTAAGAAACTCGAGTACTGGTGAAACATTACTTAGAAAGTTTTTCATTTCGTTGTGTAGCTTTCTTATTTCGCCTGAAGCATACTTCCGCTTAGGGCAAGGGGGCAAACAGGAACACAAGGGCGCTCGAGACCGAAAATTTGGGGGATCTGGAGGGACTCCCCCCGGAACATTTTTGTCACCACGCCCTTTATATTGGCTCAAAATGCTATTAAGAACATTTGAACTAATTTTAATGATGTTCCTGTAAGATCATGGGTATGACTACTGTTAGATATAATGACAAATTTGACTTTGGCATCAAATTCATGATTTTCGTTTTATCGTATTTAACGTTGTTAACGAAAGACATTGTTTTATTAAAAGGGCACCTGTGCCCCCCTTGCCCCTCTAAGAAAGGGCAAGAGGGGCGCTCCCCCCACGTCCCCCTCTCCGGCGTTCCTGTGTACATTATTACGTACTACTTGAGTAATTGCTAAACAGAGGAGTGGTTTCATAAAACTAACTATGAAATGCACGAAGACACAAGAGATCCCCCACCGATAAATACAACGTAAGTTTGAAGAACCGTCCTTTCAAGAAACTGTTAAGAAACTTTCAGCACTCAAAATCTGATAATTCTAAGAAACTTTCAGTCCTGTTACGAAAAAGAATGCTTGCGTCCTGTATCGTTTGCTGATGCCAAAAATTTTTTATTCACAAAGGACTTAGCAATTTTGGCTATTCAAAGATATGGCCTCTCAATGGAAAATGTTTTTCACTCACCCTCAGTTTGATCTAGAATGGCCTGGAAGCGTTGCAAGTTTATGAAAAAATATATTTCTTGCCACCATCCACACAAGTTAAGCGGTATGATTAAATATCGACTCAGTCCAAAATATTTACTGAAATTCATCAAAACCACATATAACCTGAACCAGGTTACTACCTGAAGTAGTTATATTTATAAAACAGCATGAATTTACAGTACCAGCTAGCGAGGACACGCTTGCAGTGTTTGAAAACATACAACAAATTACCGCTTTCATCCTCAAAAAGAAAACAATAACAAAATAACAAAGAATTCTACGGGACAGCCACGGTGCAAGGTTTCCGTAACAATAACTTGAAATACATGCAATTAGCGACAGCGTTCCTGGGTTTATTTACATAGCGGAAGTTTCATGCTAGGGACACGGTGAGGGTCTGAAAAGTTTGTAAGTCTGTAGTTTGCTAGATATTTATAAGATTCCTTAAAACTGATCATTGTTGTGTAGTTAACATCTCAACTTAGACGATAAAATTTAGTTGATTAAAATCGGTTATGTCGTTCCCANTTTGAAAACATACAACAAATTACCGCTTTCATCCTCAAAAAGAAAACAATAACAAAATAACAAAGAATTCTACGGGACAGCCACGGTGCAAGGTTTCCGTAACAATAACTTGAAATACATGCAATTAGCGACAGCGTTCCTGGGTTTATTTACATAGCGGAAGTTTCATGCTAGGGACACGGTGAGGGTCTGAAAAGTTTGTAAGTCTGTAGTTTGCTAGATATTTATAAGATTCCTTAAAACTGATCATTGTTGTGTAGTTAACATCTCAACTTAGACGATAAAATTTAGTTGATTAAAATCGGTTATGTCGTTCCCAAGTAAAGCCGATTTTTCTAAGATGCTTCATCTCAGAATCCTTCAAAATAGGCCGAAAATCTTGGATCAAATTTGCTATCAAATCTTCACAGCGACCATAATAATTCAACTTAATCGGGCTATCTCACTGCCTTCCAATCTGTTGTACAGATACGAGATACAGAGTCTACCTCATAACTTTATAAACTTGCTTGTTTTGGCATTTTCGGGCTCAATTGCTAGAAGATTTGATTAAAGATTTTAGGCTTGATTTGAAGGATTGAGATGAAACATTTTTGAAGAATCGCGCCTGCAGCTTGGGAACGACATAACTGATTTTAATCAATTAAATTTTATTGTCTGTTTTATTGTCTATTTTATTGTTAACTACACAATGATCACGAGTTTTAAGAAATCTAATGCATAGCTAGCAAACAACAGGCCTACGAACATCAAAAAAAATTTTGACTCACCCGGTATGCAAATTTCCGGTCGGCTTTGTCGATAACGAAATGGAGACCTTTTAGACAATTAATCTGTCTTGCTTTCTACACATAAAAATTTACAAACAGTGGACAACGGCCCAGAAACTAGCAATCAATAAGTATATTCAAGAGAGGGAACATCAAAATACACCTTTCCTACGGGAGAACGTCGCTAGCTAGCAGAAACAAGAGCAAATTTTGTAACTAAACCATTTTTTTATTTTATTTTATTTATTTATTTATTATTCTATTTATTTTGATTTATTTTAACAGGGTTAAATACATTCAGTAAAATTTAGATAACTGATTTACAATGTGCCCTGCTTAAAAACAAACTAACCTAATACATTGCTAATATAAGTCAACTTTAATATCCTATATAAAAGAAAAGAAACATTTATAAAAAGAAAGGGACTCAGAAGTCATATGTATATGCTGAACGTTGGTTTAGAAGATCAACCTCTTTGATCTTTCAAGAACGATTTTACGATTTTAATCTCATTTTGAAAGTAGCTAGCGAAGGAGCAGTTTTGATTTCATAGCTCAATAGGTTCCAAACAGTAACTCCTCGATAGGAAAAGCTCCGTTGTCCATTTGAGGTCTTACACAGTGGAATCCTGAGATCAGTACTGGTATTACGTAGGTTCCGATTGCAAGAATCTGACAATTTGTGAAACATTGACTGCATATAGGGAGGTGCAAGCCCATTCAATGATTTGTACACTATAGAGGCTGTTTCAAAGTCAATCATTTCTTTGATTGTTAACCATCCTAGTTGTGATATTAATGGCAGCGATGATTTATCGAAGGGACTGTTTGTAACAACACGAGCTGCCCGATTTTGTAGCTTTTGCAATATTTTTAGAGTAGTGTCACTAGCACATCCCCAAACAGAGCAGCAATATCTAAAATGCGGGTCTACGATACTGAAATACATCCTTTGTATGGTTTCTAACGAAAGATATTTCTTAGAATACTTGAGCATTCCTATTCCTCGAGAAATCTTACCAATTGCAACGTTGATTTGTTCCTTCCAATTTAGAAATGGATCAATTTGTACCCCAAGATATTTGATCTTACACGTAGACTCAATCTTTTCTTCATTTATTTCAAAGAGGGGAAAGTTGGTTGAATCACTGTAATCTAGTTTTTTGAGGTTAGGTGCAGTACCAAGGATCATGCTCTGTGTCTTTGCGACATTAAGAGACAATTTATTCCCCTGTAGCCATGCACTAAGATCCTGAAGATCTAAGTTGATAGCATTGCTCAAGTCGGAGATAGATTTCGAGGAATAGGAGATGCTGGTGTCATCTGCATACATTGTGACCTTAGTTCTGTGTAAGGCAAACGGCAAATCATTGATATAGATCAGAAATAGAAGTGGGCCAAGGCAGGAGCCCTGAGGCACTCCACATTTGATGTCCTGTATTTTGGATATGTTGCCATTTACCTTACAGCATTGCTTCCTATTACTTAGGTATGATATGAACCAGTCAAGCTCCATGCCTTCAACCCCATAGAGACGCAACTTAGCTATGAGAATATCGTGGTCAACAGTGTCAAAGGCTTTCTTTAAGTCGATGAAAGTAACTCCAGAAAAGAGCCCTTTGTCGAAGTTAAGATACCAGTCATTTGTACACTTTAGTAAGCAAGACAATACGGAGTGAAAGAGCCTGAAACCCGACTGGTCTGAGTAGAAAAATTCATTCTCAGTAAAGTAATTAAATACCTGATCAAAGACTATTTTTTCAAATAATCGAGAAACGACAGGAAGCACAGAAATAGGTCTATAGTTAGATCTATCTTCAGTGGAGCCATCTTTGTAGATAGGCGAGACCCTCGCAATCTTCCAATTCTCTGGAAATCGACCTTGGGAAATTGACGTATTGAATATACTGCACAATGATGGTGCAAGAACAGGCATCCCAATTTTAAGAAAGAAGCTTGATACACCATCAATACCGAAACTATGAGATGTTTTAAACTTATTCATAATTTTGCCAAATTCCTCAGGGCGAATCATTTGAAACTGAAAACGCGCATGGTTTTCATTTATTGAATAATCACCATTGAGAAGTGGGTTTTTTACATTTGGTATCTTACAACTAAGTTTGTCACCAATCGTGCAAAAATATTCGTTCATGGAGTCTGCGATTTCGCAGCTTTTTGTGAGGCACTCCTCGTCAACCACTAGGGAAGAAATATTGGTAGTTTTGGAACGCTTATTAATAAGTCGATTGATGGTGCTCCAAGTTTCTTTCATGTTACCCTGACAATTTGCAATTTTTTGTGAGAAATNCTTGAAGATTTTTGAGATTTTCAAGATTTTTCCAGATTTTTGGGATTTTAAAGGATTTTTTAAGAAAGTGTACGAGATTTTTGGAGTGATTTGCCCCTCGGTGCATTCCTCTTGACTTTGTAGCCAGAGTAGTTCAAAGGGCCGTGGTTCGAGTCTTACTTCAATCATATCAGCGTCATGACGAGAAGCCTTCGACTCTAGCTTGAAGGTGTAATCCTCGGACTCGGCAGTCGAAATAGGTCAGAGGACCAAGGTTCGAGCCTCACTTCAACAACATCAGCGTCATGACAAAGCACACGGACTCGATTACCGATTCAGCTATTTATGTGATCTTAGCGATTGGCGCCAAAAACCCGCAATCACTTTCACCTTTATATTTTGAAATATAACGAGCTATATGACGTGTTTCCCAACATTCAACTGGCGTGTAAACAAGCTGCATGGCTTAAATGATTGTAAAAGATCAATACAAAAGATCGCGCCTCACTTCAACAACATCAGCGTCATGACAAATCACACGGACTCGATTACCGATTCAGCTACTACTGTAATCGCTTGGCGCTAAAAACCTTCAATCACTTTCACCTTTATATTTTGAAATATAACGAGCTATATGACGTGTTTCCCAACATTCAACTGGCGTGTAAACCAGCTGCATTGATTGGTAAAGATCAATGCAAAGATAAGCACACGGATTCGATTAGTTATTCAGCTACTACGTACTACTGTAAACGCATGGCGCTAAAAACCTTCAATCACTTTCACCTTTATATTTTGAAATATAACGAGCTATATGACGTGTTTCCCAGCATTCAACTGGCGTGTAAACAAGCTGCATTGCTTAGGTGATTGTAAATGATCAATGCAATAGCTGGTTCTTGCTTTAATCTACCGATGAAAGTCAGCATAGGCGTCAAGTCTTAAAAAAAGATTGTACGGATGGCTAATGCATCTTCCGTTTGATTTAAAGGCTTAAAAGGAGCTTCAGGTACTTTGCTATAATTGCACTTTGGAAATTTGTCATATTTCAATCATTTTCGGAGATACAACAGCGTTTTTATCATTATGGAAAAAATTAATGAAAAACTTTGAAAAAGTTAACGTCATCGTAAATCATATATTAAAAGAGGAAAAACGGTACAATCGTCAAGACAAACATAGCTTATTAAGGCCTACAATATGGCAGTAAGCAGAAATCTGTCGCTTTTCTGGTCTACGATTTAGCAATTTGATGACGTCACAACCTGAAAACTGTTTGAAACATAGAAGATGATGTGATTCCGAAAACAATCAAGATATCAAATATTTCGACAGTAGAATTATATAGCAAAGTACCTGAAATTACTTTTAAACAATTGAATCAAAAGACTAAGTTTTGGCATTTGTGTACACATTTAGGTGTTGTTAAAGCGATCAGTACGAAATTTCGGTTTTAAACCTTCTGATAAGTTAAAAAAATGGCATTTCGGAGATTTAATTGCAGGAAAAAACGTTACAAAAGTCCGTTATGTCTTGGGAGAGGAGATTGTATTTACAATTTTTACTTCGGGGCTTTGTTCCCCAAGTTTTATTCCTTCAAGAAATGTAAGCAACTAGATTTCGACAAAGGAAGAATCTTTTAATCAGTCATTTAGCTTCTGCAATCGCTTAAATTTTAAAATGTGCTGGTTTTGTGACTTAGCCGGTATAGAGGTTTCATCGGTTACACAAGGTGTCTCAGAAAAAAAACGCAATCCAACTATAATTGAAAATTTTCAAAAATTAGTAATATTTAAATAGATGTAATGTATACCATCTGAAAGCACAATCTTTCTTCTTTCCAATGATAAGCAGTTTAGATACATCAATGGAATTATTTATCACTCTGTTGACGTTTTAGTGAGGATGTCTTATTTTAGATGCAATGCTGTAAGAGCAAATTCAAGACCTTTTTACCGTAGAAAAGTTACAAAGAAGATTTTTGAGAAAACATCTCAGGCCAAGAAGCACTTCAGGTGATGCCCTTAGGTAGGAAACATGCAGATTTACTCTCATGAGACTCATTTATTAAAAATGATAAAATAAGCTCTCACAAAAATGGATTTTCGCCTATGCGAATGTCCTACCATTTTCCTGCATCTAAAATAGACCATACTTACTAAAACGTCAGTTAAGTGATAAATAATTCCGTTAATGTATCAAAACTGTATATCATTAGAAAGAAGAAGACTGTGCTTTCAGATGGTATGCAGTGCATCTATTCAAATCTTGTTATTTTTTGAAAACTTTGTATTACAGTTGGGTTGCGTTTTTTCTGAAGCACCCCGTAGTTTGATTCACCTTATAACGAGTGAATTATCAGTTAAAACGTCGAACGTTTAACGCAGTCACGCTACAACGAACGAATGAATGCTGACTAATTAAGGCTAATAATTCATAGTTGGATAAGAAAGATCTGATATAAGAAACTCGTGATTAATAATGTAAAAGAAGTATACGCATTGTACTATGAAATCACAAATTTTCGACAAATTTAGCTTTGAAGGCCTAAAAATTTGTATCCCTTTCTTCAGCATTCCAAACCTCAATTTAAGTTGTCAAAGCTCTCATCTTATGGACCGTCAAACGGGGTGACTTTGATCAGGAGGGTGACTTTGACTTGGAGACTTTAATCACTCAGCTCTATACAACTTTAATGTAAACGCTGAATCTATTCAGGCCTCGTTGCATTTACAACTAAACATCATTTGGTCCATTTGGATTTTGAAAGAAGACTGTTAGAGTGCTCATGTCCTAACATTATAACTGCCTACCCAAAACATAATTTTCGACCTAAAATCCCCATTGAGTTTTCACTGATAATGTCACCCCACCTATAAGCCATGATCACTTGTTCATGGCTGCAAAATAAATGGAAAATAGCATAGAAACATTGTTTGCTCTTTGCATATAATAAGATTGATGCAAGTGCTCTTGCAAAGAAGTTCTGCTACATTTCTCCATTCCTTATTGGAATTATGAAGAAAAAACGTCGAAAATTGATCAAACTCACACCGCTTGACGGGACTTAAAGCTACAGCTTACCGATTTCGCTCAGGATGGCATACATTCATTGTTGTTTGTCAAGCATGTTTAAAAACTGTCTAGCAAGCATTTCAGGTGATGTCAAACGCAACTTCAATTGTTAATTTTCTTGTAAACAAATGAAATTAGGCACACGAGATATTTCGCACCATGTGGAGAGGTAGCTAAATCTGCTACAGGTAAGGTGTTGATTATCTGCCAAGGTATTTAGGCCCCATACCGGTTACGTTTAACATATAAATACGGGATTGAAAACATCTTACATTGCCCGATATATCGGCTAGGCAGGATATCATGACTCATGCAAACAGGTGCTTAGCTTCCTTTGTCAAGTATAAGTCTCAAGGATGGTGTAAATGGCTTTTATATCTTGATCATTTTCAAAATTATAGCGTCTTTCTTTTTTGAATGAAAATAATTCCTGCAAATTTAAAATAAATTCAAACCATTTGAACTTCTAAATTAATGGAGGATATATGCTGGATGAATCAAGAAAAGTTAAAACGTTTCAAAGCCTGTAGTTTGCTACCTATTATTCAGATTCACTAAAACTTCCAGCCATTATGTGGGTAACATGTCAACTTAGATAACACAATTTATATGGTTTAAATCGGTTGTATTGCTCCCCAGTTATGAGCGATTTTATCAAATTGTTCAATCTCAGAATCCTGCCAAACAGGCCTAAAAGCCTTGATCAAATTTGCTAACAATTCAGCATGACGATATTCAAAACTACATGAAAGACGGCTAAAAGAAATTCCCAAGTGAAAAGAATAGTAGGGCTGACTCTGTATCTACACAACTGATTGCCTAGGCAATAAGATAGCCCCAATAAGTTTCATTTTCATCGCTGTGGAGCCTAGCCTGCGCGCAGCCTCAACTCCAAGTTATGTGGGGTGAGTGGCCGAGCGGCTTATACAGTTTTCATCAGGTGACTGAAGTTAAGCTTGGTCGAGTGAGGTCAAACTCCGGATGGGTGACCTCGGTGGCCTGACCCGGGGACTGACCTCGCAACTCACTTTGCCGTCCTTCGGAAGGGACGTTAAACTAGGGGTCCCATGCCTGGATGCGGCATGCATAGTGGGCCTAAATTAGCTTTAAGTAGCTAGAAAATCCTGACAGCCCACTTAAAACAAATAACTGACTGACTGACTGACTGAGGCTGCGTGCAGGCTATGAGGAGCCTAAATGTTGGAGAACTTCATCCAGAAGTTATGGCCTGTGTTGAACGATTGTGAGATAAAACACCTTTATAAAATCCTTGTAAATCAAGAAAGATAAGACCGATTTTAACCAACTAAATTTGATTATCTAAGTTAACAAGTTACCCACATAATGATAATCAGTTTTACGGAATATTATGAGTAGCTAGCAAACTACAGGCTTGCAAACGTTTTAACTTTTTTCACTCATTTCTTAGTTTCTTATACAAAATTACGTGTACTCATGTCACCTCACAATGCTTTTGGTTCGTTAATATAAGATTAAGGCCTGTCAGACGTTAAGCCAGAGTCACGCCGCGCTAGGTTTTTTTGGGGCGGCAATGGCGCGACCCCAGCAAGGTGGCTGATTCAGATGTCGAACACACGTCGGGCTAGAATCAGACTACAGACAGAAATTTAAAATCTAGGCAGAGAAGACAGTACCAAAATGGACGCCAAAAAGAAATTGTTTTGCAAATGTGCAAAAAGACGGACACAGAAAAATGAAATGAAAATGAGGCGTTTCTGGCACGGAGCTGGAGCGACGTCTGGATTAGTGCCGAGTGCCGAGCCCATATCAAGCTAGCCTGAGATCAGGCTCACCAAGTCAAAAAATTGATGAGCCTGATCTCAGGCTAATATCAAGCCCATATCGAGCCAATGCCGTGCGGCAAGGCAAATTCGACGCCTAACTATATATGCGCAAGGCATTATCATTGTACATATATCATTTGCATCTTTCTGGTAAGCTTCACCACATCGTACTCTATTTTCTCTCTTGCCATCCTTAATACAGTCATTTGTTTGTAAGAAACTTTTGTAAGAAAGGCTCTGGGCTTCTAGTAGAGTTTCTTAATTTGTTTGGAAGAGGCTACTACAGCTTCTTATAAGCGGTTTCTTAGAAAATGAGTGTATAGTTGTGAACAAATTTGACCTGCTTTCCAAGAGCCAGAAGTGAAATTATTTAGACAAACAAAAATGGAATAATTTCAAACCTATCAGAGCATGGGCTTTAAGAAACGCGGTTGTTGTGTTCCCATTGCAGTTTTTTCCTCCCTGTGTCCCTATGCCCGTGGAGGTTGTTGTTGTTGCGTGTAACTTAAAGGCATTGAGTCCGCATAAATAGCCCACTCATGACCAATATCAACTTCTTTTCAATCGTCAAACAAAAGTTGTCATTTCATCGCTATTGAAATAAAACCAAATAAATTCCTGAGAATAATGGAAGGATTAAGAAGTGTTTGTTTCTCGCTGCTATTGACGTTACCGCTATTGTCCGATAACAAAAGGCCATCAGCAGTTTGTCAGCAAAAATTCAGGATAGCGTATACGCTCTTGTATTTAGGCTCTAGTATATATTCCAGACATATATGGGTCTCGGATCATGGGCGTTAGGAAACGCGGTAGTTGTTATTCCTACAGCAGTTTGTTCCTCCCTGTTTCCCTGTGCCCCGTTTTCTTTGTATCCCAGTGTCCTGCAAACTTAAAGGAATCGAAGGATGGAAGGAGGAAGGAATCGAACCACGTGCACCATTCGAAATATTACGCAATTTGCATGGAATGCCTGACGCGGAATTCTTCAAGACAACAGCGAAACAAAGAGCACATTACGGCATAAATCTCTAAAATATGGAAGCCTATCTCTAAAATATGCAATGGCCTCATAATTCTCTGAATTATGATTAAATTGTCTGAATTTCTACTGGAATATGTGTCAAACTGTTGCTTACATACATTTACGAAGGTTTGGCAAGAAAATCTTGCTTAATTTTGAAATATTTGACCATTCCATAATCTCTAAAATATGGAATGCTCCCATAATTCTCCAAATTTAGTTTTAAACTTTGGAATTTCAACTTAGAGAAGTTTGAAATTGTTGCTTGCACACATCTGAGAAGGTTTCACATGAAAATCCTGTTTAATTTTGAAAATATTTGACCATTCCATAATCTCTAAAATATGGAATGCTCCCATAATTCTACCAATTTGATTTGAAATCTCGGATTTTCAACTTAGATTAGTTTGAAATTGTTGTTTGCACATATCTAAGAAGGTTTCGCATGAAAATCTTTCTTAATTTCGGNATAATCTCTAAAATATGGAAGCTCCCATAATTCTCCAAATTTAGTTTTAAACTTTGGAATTTCAACTTAGAGAAGTTTGAAATTGTTGCTTGCACACATCTGAGAAGGTTTCACATGAAAATCCTGTTTAATTTTGAAAATATTTGACCATTCCATAATCTCTAAAATATGGAATGCTCCCATAATTCTACCAATTTGATTTGAAATCTCGGATTTTCAACTTAGATTAGTTTGAAATTGTTGTTTGCACATATCTAAGAAGGTTTCGCATGAAAATCTTTCTTAATTTCGGAAATATTTGACCATTCCATAATCTCTAAAATATGGAATGCTCCCATAATTCTCCAAATTTAGTTTTAAACTTTGGAATTTCAACTTAGAGAAGTTTGAAATTGTTGCTTGCACACATCTGAGAAGGTTTCACATGAAAATCCTGTTTCCATAATCTCTAAAATATGGAATGCTCCCATAATTCTACCAATTTGATTTTAAATTTCGGATTTTCAACTTAGATTAGTTTGAAATTGTTGTTTGCACATATCTAAGAAGGTTTCGCATGAAAATCTTTCTTAATTTCGGAAATATTTGACCATTCCATAATCTCTAAAATATGGAATGCTCCCATAATTCTATCAATTTCAATTGAAATTTCGGATTTTCAACTTAGATATGTTTGAAATTGTTGTTTGCACACACCTGAGGAGGTTTCCCATGAAAATCTCACATTGTTTGGAAATATTTGACCATTCCATATTTACCATTCCATCATTCCATATTTACTATTCCATCATTCCATTCCATAATTCCATATTCCATATTTTAGAGATAGCCCTTGTATTTATATGGACTCAATTCCTTTAAGTTTGCAGGACACAGGGATACAAAGAAAACGGGGCACAGGGAAACAGGGAGGAACAAACTGCTGTAGGAATAACAACTACCGCGTTTCCTAACGCCCATGATCCGAGACCCATATATGTCTGGAATATATTATTTACCTAAACCTTCACTGTTTTATCGGAACTGTCAAAGTTCACGTGGATGACTGACCTGGCAAATGATATCTAATTAATTTTCTCTCTAAACCACCATTCTATTCAGGAGGTTAAAAATGACGAGCCATCGTAAATTAAACAAAATACAATGAATAGTTTTCATTCATAAAATTCATTTCTACGCACCCCGCTTTGAACGTCAATACAGAGGGAGGGTGTTGTTCTCCTTCATAATATTTTTATTTTATTTTATTGAAGAAAACCGCGAAATAACCTGGATTGAAGATTGGAAAGTGTCATAAAAGGAACGCCGAAGTTCATTAAACATCGTGAATCGAGATAACGCCAGCCTAAACACAAGGACCGCCTATAAAATCTTGTTCCAATGTTCATTCAGCATTCAAGCCTCGTTGCTCGTTAACTAATCTGAAATCAAGCCCAATCAAGCTTACAATCCAGGCAAAATTTTGAGCCTAAGGACATGTTGTGTGCACAGATTTGGTTGCAAGAAAATATAATTTAAATGCACACGAAACTTTGTTTTATGCTCTCCACAGCATTCTTCAAAATGGATGATAAAAACATAGATTTTGTAACAATAGCATCTGTTGCTGTTGATTGACACCCCAGTACAAATTGATTAGCGATTACAGACAAAGAAATTTCTATGGCTGACTAGTCAAGCATGCAAACGTAAACAAAAAAGATCACAATCGCTAATCGCTTTGTACTGCCGTGTCAATAAAAACAACAATTACTATTGTTACAAAACCTGCCCATGTATTGTACAAATTCGGTTTGGCAAGCAATTTTTTGCGATGTGGTTGAACGGAAAAGGAAACATATTACTTGACAAGCAAATCTCAAATGCTTGGCAAACAATGCTTGCTCGTTTGGCCTTGGTCATGGCTTATCCCGACTTGTTAACGATGCAAATTAGCCTTAGGGGGTGGGATATCTGGACCAATAAACTGACGAGAATGTGTCATTTTGACTGGGGAAATGCCCAATAATTCCACGAAATTTTTGAAAATTTGGGGCCATAATTGCACTTATCTGATGCAAGTCTCATTTAATTTATTATGTGATCTGTGTCTGATGCAAATATGGACGACATGACATTCTACATCTGTTCTCAAGCTAATGATTTAAATGCAAGAAGATCTTGCTTTCTGGCGAAACAACTGCTGTAGCAGTTTAAATCAAATCGAATTAAAGATTTTAGTTGATATCGTCGAAAGAAAATCAGCGCAAACACTTATAGGATATGGTTAAAGACCCTGTGCTCCCCAAGATCCTTCACGGTCTCACAGTGACTTTCATACTATTCAAGTCGTTTTGGCCTATCAATCGTAAAACTGTATTGTCTTTTGGCTATCTTAAAAAGGGGGAATCCGGGAATCGGGGAATCGGGGAATCGGGGAATCGGGGAATCTTTTGAAATCGGGGAATCTCGAAACTACAAGAGATATCGACAAAATTTTTATCAAGCCTTGTAGTACTTCCAATTTCACCTGCCACATACGTTTTTCAAACTTCGTTGTAGTCTGGTTTAGTCGTAATCCTACCTGGAAGTGGAGAAATCTTAAAAACAGATTCCCTGTTTTTAAGATCGGCGTGGGGCAATCTTAAAAACAGGGAATCTCGTCATTCTTGGTTTTATCTTATAGAGAAACATACCATTCGAAAGGTCTACATCAGCAATGTTGAGATATGTTAATAATTTTGACTTAGCTTGTTCGAGGAGGCAGCAATCGATCAAAAATAAAATCTTTAAAAGGGGGGATCTAGCAACCACAAGTCTCATGACACTTTTTCACACATCAATCGAATCCTCCAGGCCTAACGGCTACGAATATCCCAACATCTCAAGGAAATTTTGTGCTGTAAAAGCATAAATCTGGTATAAACTTTTGCAAAGTTAGAATTCTTCCGCAGTTATCAAAATATCGTCAAATGATCGTCGACAGGAAAGAAATCAATTGGCATAATTAGCCGTCTCTNTGTTTTTGTAAAGAATGTCTACAGGTCTCCTTTCCTTCCTCCCTCCCTTTCCCTCTTCCCATTATTTACTTCGTTTGTGTCTTGACTATTCGACCGTAGAAATTCCTATGTTTGCAATGGCTAAGCGCTCTGTGTTTGCGTGTCAATCAAGGGAACTCTCTTGAAAAAAGCGGCTTTTGCTTCAATGGAATCTGGGATTTGCATAAAATGACACTCTCGGCACGGGGTTTTTGAACCAAGGACTGGGATTTGATCACCGATTGTATATTCACAAACAAGTGACTGGGATTTGCCGCAAAATATGACTGGGAAAATAGGAGTAAGGACCCTTTCAGGACCCTTTCTCTCGTAGAACCAACTTCAATTCTCCTCCTCCCTCGGATTGGATATGGACACTATGCTGATAAAGAACAAAGTTTATAGGAATATTCATAGTCCGAGCACATTCAGAGTTTAAAGACCGACCATTGACCCGCATGCTTTGCGATCGTTTGTTTTTGTTTTTCAATACTTTCTGACAGTCAGAAACTACTGAGCTGTGGAAAGCAAAATCACTGACTTCGCGCAAAGCATGCTGGTCAATGGTCGGTCTTTAAAGTCAATTTATTGCTTTCTTGTTTAACTGGACAAAATATTTGTGCACACATGCAATGATGATATAGTTCTACTGGCCCAGTAGCCAACTGGCAGATCAATAGCCTGCGTCACAGACCATAACCCCACCATAACGAGGGGGAGTTATGGTCTGTATGTGATAGACTCACTTTTGTTGTCCCAGTTTCACAGAGATCTTGTGAAATCTGTTATTCAAATAATGATATTGGCTTGTCTAGCTCTTTGTTTGTTTAATTTATGCTGAAGTCGTTGGGACAACAAAAGTGAGTCCATCACACAAACCATAACTCCCTCTGGTTATGGTCTGTGACGCAGATCGACTGCTTCACCCGCTTTTCAATAGCATATTGAAGACCATATAGATAATGTTGAAGATAAGGACCAAAGATTATCGGCGTTAACAGTTAGGATATGGTCCACATAAATGCAAGATATAAATGCAAGATATAGATATCTTACTGTTTTCGTATCTGACTGAAATAATGCATAGTTTGTGTTTTCATATGTTCTAATGAACCAGCAGACTACATTAAAGGCCCATTGCCAACCATGATCCTTTGCGCGCCGAATGAAAAGCAAGACGAACAGAACCTTGGCCAGAAACGACTTTCAGATCATACAAAAGTCGACTTTGGCGCAACAAAGGATCACGGTTAGCACCCGATGAAACATTTCGACTAGTTTAATTTCAGACAAATAGGTTAACCGAAAATTTTATTGGCCGAAATACGTATACGAAAATTGTGGTCTCTGGACTTTGCAAAACAGCAAGAAAGTTTGACGGTGAATAACTAACGTAGTATCGACTTCTTCATTTCCTTATTCACTCTGGCTATGTGAAATTTCTGACAGTTGCTTCTTCAGGCTGATATTGTATCATGAATTGTTCAATGAGTCGCCGATACGGTGACTCTATGCAGCTGAATCCGTCAGCTTTTCAACATAAAAATGGTGTGGTCTATTTTTATAGGAAAAAGAAAAAACCGACACACGCCTTATTGTTCTTATGGCTTAATATTGTTAGTGCACGGGTCGAGATTATCAAATACAATAGGCTATTTATAAATCTATGAGATCTCATCTTTTATATCAGGTCATTCCCTTTAATATCAAGTCAAATTTAGTCAGAAATTACGAGGAATGTAGTCCGAAGCTTCCGTACTGTTAGTCCGAATTCGTTTTGTCCAAAGATTATTATCTGAAATTTTCGGTCCAAATATTTTCGCTGTTAATGTATCTGTACAACGAGTCCTTTACCAGTTAGGCTATGTCATATTGAAGACGTTGGCTGATAAGTTGATAAGCTGATAAGTTGATACGTTGACCTAAGTTGTCTGTCTCAAATTAGTAGATGTCCGGTGAGATTTGCGATAACGCAAAATTAATTATGCAAACTCTTCAATTGCCTTTATTCGCGGGCATCGAATCGCGGGCGGGCATCAATTCGCGGGCACCTGACATCTAATTTGAGTCAGACTTTAAAGCATATCGGCATTCACATTGAGGATATTGTGATCGGTTGAAATGATAGATGACGTCTTGTTTGTACATGAGAAGTCTTGTCACTCTTGTTGTCAATCAACAGACCTTGACAGCTAACCAGCCAATTTGCAGAATGGCTGATTTAGAGTTAGGCTATAACATATTGAAGACTTAGGTTGATATGGACTGAAGCATATCTGCGTTGAACTGCCGAAATACTAGAAAACGTCTTATTTGTACATGATACGTCTTGTTGTAGCCCTAAATATCTTGGCAGCCAATTTGCAAAATGGCTGATTTCCATTCCAGTTAGGTTAGGCTATGGTCTACATTTAAAATAGCAGCCAGAGTCCCGAAAAATGCTAAACCTTAATCCTGGCAAAAGTATGCATTCCTCATTTCTGAATAGAAACTGTGGGTGTACAAGGAGAGTAAAATGTCCAACCTCCTCAGAGCCTCGCATTTGAAAGAAATCCTCTTCGATACCTCGCATCGTTAGAACTTTCTCCTCACAAGGAAGCTGCAAGTCCTCATTCCCTGTGAGCATTAACAACAGTCTCCTCGGCTCCTCGTTCTCCTCGGACTTAACCTATGTGCACGCAGGGAACCGGGTATGTTTAGGGCGTGGCATAAGTCATTCCTTTGTTATAGAATCCTTCCTCACGGTCAGCGACCGTGTGACCGTAATATCCTCCCTAACTCTGATGGCAGAATCAGATAACTCGATGTTTTTGTAGATATATGTCTGGTTATATATAATGTTTGTGCGCATATACAATCTCGTTATACCGGGTGTCCCAAAAAGAAGTACTCCCGTTTAAAAAATCATCCAAATTCGATGATCAAGCCTATCATAAAATGTTCTTTTTCATCTCTTTTCTCAATGATCCAAATATATTCAAAGATGATACAATGTTTGTTGTCGTTACTGAAAGGGTATAAAATAACTGGTTGAAAACCCTTATTTTGAGCTATACTCTTTAAGAAACATCGTAAATCTTGCCTAAGAGCCATTATTTTGAGATTTTTCATTATTTTTCAAGCCTACAATGATAGCTTGCTTTCTTTCTGTCATTTATGACCAAATCAGAACCTCAATATACACAAAGAAATTAATCTGGTAATCATCATTGCTTTTTGCAGTATGCTTCAAAACCCGGCAGCCCAAAAAATAGCTAAACTTGCTAATTTTAAAACCAATCACAAGATCAGCTATGCCCGAGAAAACAATTTCGTCTTTGATCTACTTGCAAAAATATAAATTCAAAGATCGGCTATGTAATCAAATTTTGGTAATTTTTCAAACGGGAGTACTTTTTTTGGGACACCCGGTAGTTCTACTGGCCTTGGTAGCCTATTGGCAGGATAAACCCACTTCAATAGCAAGCGAAAGGTAGTTGATTTCGTTAAGAAAATCAATGTTTCATACTGGACACTTTTGCATTTTGGACGATGTACGAATTGTACATCGGCATCCTTGCAATTAGCTTATGTATAAACCAACCGGGGATACTCAAAAGTGCTTTTCAAACTGGGATGTCAGTCCGATACTTGTATGTAACTAGTTTTCGAAATATCACAGTTTCAGGCGAATATAAATGAACCACAACTAATTTTTGAAGATTTGCTTAAAAATTTTGAATAACATGGTATGGTTGATTATAAATAGACAATAACGCTATAGATGGCGGCTCCAAAGACTCTGTTGTGTTATGCTGCAAAGCATGCTGGTAAAAAGCTCCCTGATGACCACCTGACGACATAACAATTTCGGTCTGCCGTTTCGACTAGCTAGCTTAAATTCGAATCGAACTTGAATTCGAAATGCAACATGGTTCGAAGGAGACCTTTCCAAAGCAGAAAAAGTAAAATTTTGATTCGAATGGAAGTTTTAATAAAAGATTCGCGTTCGAATTACGAAATTGTCCTATTTGTTTACATCGATTCCTCGTTTCGAACTTCACCACTGCGACACAGCGAGCTAGTCGAAACGGCAGACCAAAATGTTTATGTCGTTAGATGATCGTCAAGGAGCTTTTTACCAGCATGCTTTGCGCGGCCGCCATCTTTAGCGTTATTGTCTATTGGATTTAATGCCTTTTGCTCTCACTTGTGCATTTTCAGACACTACGAAACATCCGATATTTTAGGATCAAAAATTCTCAGATTTTGATATTTTTGGGTGATTCAAAATTTCTTGGACTCCCACTATGAAAGACTTCTGAATGTCCCCTAGGGCGAATATATGGAAACAAGGCTTGAATTATGTATAAAATGGGGGGGATTGGCATTTGCATCGGACGATCCTCTCAAGACTGTATAGCAATGGGATGGGGTTTAAAAAACCAACTGAACAAATGAATTGATCCTTGATATCCTCGATAATTTTCGGTCTCGCAAACACTGAAAACGATCAAAATTTTGTAAAGACCAGACGCGAATGGACAAAGTGAAAACCTTTTCCTGGTGACCTGGGAACTCCAGAAGCATAAGAATAAAAAATTTACAAAAAATCCCAGAGTCTAATTCTGGATTCTAGCTAAAGATTAAGCCATAAATCTGCAAAATCGGTCTAGTGTACGATATATCGTGGCCTGTCAAAAGTGGATAGTTTTTTTTGGCGCACCCGGTATAACTCGCTCAAGTTTAGCACGTCATATCTTTCCAAAGATGGTTCAAAGTCCGGATTCTTTATTAGAACATCTCAAACATAACGTTTCCAATTGACCACTTTTGCGGTCCCACTAAAGTGCCAAAGCCGACCTTCTGTAATGCTGTTGATACATAAATTGGCACATCTGTCCAGAGTTTGTGGTTGGTATTTAAGCAAGGTTGGCACGTACTGAGTGGATCAAGATGATGAACTGAATATAAGATTAGCCGTCGATTTCCAACTAATAAGAGGAATGGGGTCGTTTCTTTATAAAAGAGAATTTCCAAAATATAGCAGAGTCCATTTACGTTTCGCTTTTGCTTCATCAGAAATAACTTATTTCATTCCTCTCAAGGGTTAAAAAGTGATCAGTACTAAAGTACTAGATCATATTGCGTTACTGCTTTTAAAAAGATTCGATTCTTAACCCATGAGGCAAATGAAATCGGTTTCTGTGAGGAGATCCTTTATAATTCGATCGAGGGTTTTAGGCCTCTTTTCATGCTTTTCAAAGTGAAATTTTTTCTCAACGAGATTTCACTTATATCCCCNGCAAAATCGGTCTAGTGTACGATATATCGTGGCCTGTCAAAAGTGGATAGTTTTTTTTGGCGCACCCGGTATAACTCGCTCAAGTTTAGCACGTCATATCTTTCCAAAGATGGTTCAAAGTCCGGATTCTTTATTAGAACATCTCAAACATAACGTTTCCAATTGACCACTTTTGCGGTCCCACTAAAGTGCCAAAGCCGACCTTCTGTAATGCTGTTGATACATAAATTGGCACATCTGTCCAGAGTTTGTGGTTGGTATTTAAGCAAGGTTGGCACGTACTGAGTGGATCAAGATGATGAACTGAATATAAGATTAGCCGTCGATTTCCAACTAATAAGAGGAATGGGGTCGTTTCTTTATAAAAGAGAATTTCCAAAATATAGCAGAGTCCATTTACGTTTCGCTTTTGCTTCATCAGAAATAACTTATTTCATTCCTCTCAAGGGTTAAAAAGTGATCAGTACTAAAGTACTAGATCATATTGCGTTACTGCTTTTAAAAAGATTCGATTCTTAACCCATGAGGCAAATGAAATCGGTTTCTGTGAGGAGATCCTTTATAATTCGATCGAGGGTTTTAGGCCTCTTTTCATGCTTTTCAAAGTGAAATTTTTTCTCAACGAGATTTCACTTATATCCCCAATGCTCAGAAAAATAGGACAAAAAAATAAAAAAATATTTCAGCCTTTCGGGTATCAACCAAACTTTGATTCATTCCACCAAGTATTCTCCGTATAACGAATTTTCAAACTCATGAAGTTCTTTTTGGCGCACCCGGTACAATTATACGAACATTTATCCCACGAAAGCTTCAATTCTTAACGTAACCGCTACCAGTTCTTCACGTACACCTTTTCCGAGCCAAGCGCTACAAAAACTAAACGAAATTGAAATATTTAAAAATATTCAAGATAAACTCACCGGTAAATAAAACTTTAAATCTTCTTAGACAATATTCAATTCAAGAGATGGAGTATAATCAGACTCGTAGCATCTGAAAACGCCTCTGGATGGAACTGCAAAAGATAAGAATTGGGCATGTGTCATTTTCTGTAAGTCATTGGACATGCTGTGGTACTTGAACTTTCTAGTACTTTATTCAAACAATTCTCAAGTTTTACCGCACATTTTTACGATCCAACATTAACATACACTCTTAACCCTATCTGGCCTGGGGGCGGTGGGCCCCATAGCCATTTTTTCACTGTTGCGGTGGCCCCCATAGCCGTTTTCCTCTATGGAACTAGGATCGAGTTGAGTTTTCTTGACATTTACTAATTTTTCTTGGGACGTCTGAAATTGTAAATTTCAAAATCTTTCGCCATTTGCCAAGGGGGTAAACACGTCATTTCAAAATTAGTAATCGTGTAAACAATATAAACTTTACTTCATACCTCTGTAATAAAACATTTTACGCAAGCGAAACAACCATCGTTGACATCGGCTCGGTGAGACGATTCGTTTCGTATATTGCCAGTTTGCTTTGTTGACGCAATTAATAATCAGTTTTTGCCCAATTTCGCTTTCCTTGATAATACATTGTGACGTCATCAGTAAGCCACGTGAATAATTACAATACAGCTCAGTTTCTTCGCCACTTTGGGGCCCTTTGATATCTATTTGGGTGCGAAATTTCTTGTCTGTATCTCTAAAACGTTTGGATTAGAGGAGGGGGGGCACAGTGACCCCCCCAATCTTTACAGTGGTCCAAAAAAGCCTAGTCCAGTTAGGGTTAAATTCTTTAAATCCTAGCCAAACGCGCAAACATTGTTGTTTGCCAAGCATTCGAAATTTGCTTGCCAAACAAACTGGTTGTCCGTTCGACCCATTCGACCACCTCATAAAACATTGTTTGAAAAACATTTTTTACTGATGTTAAGTAGAAAAGGTTTGTTGAACTTTGTCAAAAACATAGACAAACAAGTT
>REGM01000071.1:389035-412125 GCA_004194415.1 Aurelia aurita
GCCACTACTACCTTAACTATTACCCAGGTAGAAGTAGTGACAAATGGGATGAAAGTCTAAACGATGATCGTACGATTATGGCATGAGGTCGAAGGGGGATCGGAGTAAGTTGCTCAGCAATGGGACCAAATAGGGTACTTTCAGGTGCCAAATAGAAGGAGTGGGCGAGCCTATGCGATTAATATGGTTCCATTGCTCAATAGCTTACAAATAACAGCAATATGGTCTTACTAATTGGGGGGTGGGAAACTATTTCAAAACTTACTAAGCGGGGGATCTTAATTTGTGGTGGGGTAGATATTTCAAGATGAAAGTATTATTTCAGAAGCTTTTCATCGATTTTCCATCATCATGCTATTTCTAGGGTAATAAATTCGAAATTCTTGATGCGCCTTCCACCGAAACAGATTTCTAAGAGAGCCCCCCAGGGCGAACAACCAGTACGCAGCACTCACTAATGATAATTATTACTAGTTTTATGGTCCCTCATTTTACCAATTGATTGCCCTTTAGATTTGCACAAAAATGCAAGTTTGTATTTCAGGAAAAGAAAGTATCAAATGATGAGCAAAACGATCTAAAATAAAGCAGCAGGGCGTTGCCCACGTTTTCCGAGGGTTTAAAGGGCGTGGTCACGAAAATTTTTCCTGGGGGCTTCGCCCCCAGACCCCCATTTTCCTCCAAATGGCCCTCCCCAAACTCTAATGCTGGATCCACCCCTGGCGGCCAAACGGGAAAACATTGCTTGGGAAGCAAGTCTCGAATGTTTGGCATTTGCTCGATTGGTCAGGGCTCAACAACCAAGAGATTTCAATAAACCTAAATTTTTTTAAAGCTATAACCTTGCTGCAAAAGCATTGCAGCTTTCGATCATTGAATTGAATAGACGATTACGGAAAAGATGACGTCGGGGGGCATTTGACCAAGATGCATTGCGTTTGATGATCGAATTTCTATAGAATCACTGTTGATTCCACTATAGAACGCAATGCATGACGCCATCTTTTCCGTAATCCTCTATTGACGAAGGCTAGCTGCTGTTGAATTGAATTGAGCAGTAGTTTTGCGGAGTAAAGGGAGTGAAGTCGTTAGACATAGGTCACTGCCCAGAAAAGCGGAGAAAACTCTCAGTCAAACTTCAGAAAACTAACGTATGGTTGGAGACACACCCAAATCTTAACGGAAGTCGTGTTTTGATGACGTCACAAATGTCAATTTTTTGTTGGTTTTGTATCATATACCTTATATATCGGACTGAATCCAATAATATATACATTCTTGGATAGAGAACCACAAGACCTTTCCATTGATATATATAATTTTTTGATTTTGAGAAAATCATCAAAAACTTTATGATGTCATTGATCTTATGATGTAATTATTGAGCTTTTTTAGAAGAAGTCACTTTAGCAAAATCGACATGTATATTTGGATTCTAGCTAATAGACAATAGGCCTTTAGCTATTCTACAAAAGAGCATTGGGCAAAAATTGAGTTTTCAAGTGGGAGGGGGGGGGTAGCAAACATGGGCCAAATGTTCTGACTCAAGATTAAAATTTCCAACATATCCATTGTTTTTGCTAAGTTCCCCAACTTTTTGATGGAAATTAGGGGGCAGTTGCTCCCAAAGACCCATAATTTCTGCCTCTGCAAAGAAATCTGGATCAAATGACATTTTTTATACTTTTGTAAAAATCTGACGATTTTCGAATGTGCACAACCGTGACAACGCCACTGAATCAAAAATATCTAAAAATGTCGCTTGATGCAGACTCCTTTGTAGAATAGCTAAATGGTTTATTAGGCTAAAGATAGATGGTGTCAAGGAATTTTTTACCATGACCCCTTTGCTTTACACGATAAATTGACAAATCAAACATTTGAAATTCTTTCAGACACCAACAATCAAGGTAAAAATTCTCTGATGCGGATCCTTGGCATAACTGTCTATTGTTGGCACCAGGCCTTATGTTTAGAATATGTGAGTTTTTTAATGTCAGAAAGTTTCAGTGATGATTTCAGCAATTTTCGGTGCATGCAGGGGTGGAGGGATGAAGCTGAATAAAATTATTGGGGGTGGACCCCAATTTGCCAAAGAAAACGGACCCGAACATTCGACAAGAATGCAACATGGCCAGCTTACCAACAAATATCAGGGGCGCATCTAAGGGGGAGGGCTGTGGCGGTTGCAACCCCTTTTTGGCAGAGAACAGCTAGGAAAACAAGCCTGTTGAAATAAGTTCATAGTGCTTAAGAGTGTGCAGATGCCCCTTTTCTACCATACAACCACTGCCCTTAAAATGTCCTAGTTGCACGCCTGAAATTTGGTGACAAACTAAAAGTTGGGTGTGTGCCTGCCTCAGATGCTTTGTTGAAATGTTTGCTCAAAAATGCAGTTTTTGTTTGCATTTTATGCTTAATTTTTTCCAAGCACTGTGGAGGTATAGGTCCCGCCAGCCCCTAACACCTCTTCCTCAAATCAGTACTTTTTACCAAAAGGGTAGGGTCTGCAGGGGTAAAATTGAAAGGTTGGGGTAAAATGGGTAGTGTTGAGAAAACGGTAATCCTAAATTGTTCAATCAACATAAAACATCAAGGGAGGTTATAGTTTAAACAGTTGTAGCTGGAAAAAATATATCAATCATTATTTTTACGAATTTATTTGCATTTTCCCCCATATCCATTCTACCCCAATCTTACCCATTTTACCCTTGTAGACCTTTTATAGATAGTTGTTAGGGGGAAATTTTGGCAACCAACTCGGAGCTGCCAGGTATGGTGCCTCATAACGGCCAACGTTTTTTATTACAAAAAAGATAGAGTCCTTCCTTTTTATTACAAAAAGATAGAGTCCTCTCTATGTCAGAACCCTCTCTATGTCGACATAGAACCCTCTCTATGTCGACATAGAACCCTCTCTATGTCGACATAGAACCCTCTCTATGTCGACATAGGACCCTCTCTATGTCGACATAGAACCCTCTCTATGTCGACATAGAGCCCTCTCTATGTCGACATAGGACCCTCTCTGTGTTGACATAGAGAGGGTTCTATGTCGACATAGAGAGGGTTCTATGTCGACATAGAGAGGACTCCATCTTTGTAATAAAAAGGAAGGACCCTAACTTTTTTGCAATAAAANACCCTCTCTATGTCGACATAGGACCCTCTCTATGTCGACATAGAACCCTCTCTATGTCGACATAGAGCCCTCTCTATGTCGACATAGGACCCTCTCTGTGTTGACATAGAGAGGGTTCTATGTCGACATAGAGAGGGTTCTATGTCGACATAGAGAGGACTCCATCTTTTTTGTAATAAAAAGGAAGGACTCTATCTTTTTTGTAATAAAAAACGTTGGCCGTTATGAGGCACCGTAGCCAGGCAACTCTGCTACAGGTCCTACAGTACACCACACCCCACCCTTTTCAACAGCGGTCCTCCCATATGAGTTCTCCATTGGCAAAATCTCCTTCCTACTTCAGAGGAGGAGTTTGTAAGTTTGTATTCCCTGAAAAACTACTGATATAGAGCTAGAATCTTTCTGATCTCAGATAGCCGGTGTGTACCGGGAAACTTCCGTATAGGCCTAGACACGTCTGCAGTTTGTAAACAAAGAAGTAACCCCGCTTTGTCTCAATCTCAATCATTTGGACTGAAAAATCTGCTTACCTGTCCTCGCTTTATTGTCCTTCATTTTCCAGGGCATATTTCTGTAAACGAAGCGAGAAAAGCATGAAGTTGGTGATGTCTTCTGCGAACAATTTGCTACCATTTCCAGCGACAACAAGGTCGGGTCCTGCTGAGGGAACTTATCTCCAAACTGTTTTCAATTTCAGATAATCACGCTCTTTATTGGTCTTGGCCATAGAGATTTTCCATTGTTAATTTGAAAATAAAATGGTTTTGTAAACAAAGAACTTCGTATGACGACTGTGCCCATAGACTTAGAGTCAAATCAAACATAAAGGTTTTTGAGTAAAAGAATTTTCTACAGTTTTTTTATCAAATACCAAGAGTTTCTTGGCTTCTTATCGTTTGGGTAGAGTAAAACTTTTAAAATGTAATAATACAAAAATTACGCTTGAAAACTCAAAGCGTCTTCAAATTCAAAACTAAATGGTGTCACCACCCACCACCACCTCCCATTATGCCCTGTCAGCAAAAGAAATAGAATTTTAGGGACATTGGAACCAATAGTTTACCCTGGGGGCCAGACCCACCCTGAACGTTAATTGGGGACTCTAACCAGAAGGGTACCAGTCCCATTATGTCACACTGAAATTGCGCGGGAAATACTTGAAGTCAGCTTTTTCATAATTTGTCAAATATTATTATTTTCAAAATGGCAGCATTTATTATATTTGAGGCTGTGACGTCATCAAATTTCTAAATCCTAAACCAGAAGAACGACAGATTTCTGCTTGCCACCATATTTTAGACCTCCGTAAACTATGGTCTCTTGAAGATTGTATAATTTTTCCTCACTTGATTTATAGGATTTATGATGATTTTAATTCTATCAAAATTTTCCATGAATTCTTTGAACAGAAATAAAAATGCCACCATTTTGAAAATAATCAAGATATAAAAAAATTTCCACGACAGATTTACAGCAAAGTACCCTAAGCTACTTTCAAGCCATTCAATTCAAAGACAAATATAATAGAATTTCACACCCACCTTTTAAAGATTTGAGCCCTATGCTGACTAGAACTAGAACCGCCAATGAAAATTCGAAATTGCAGGAAAATACCAAATACTCAGTTCATCTGGGTCTTATAAATGATATGCCATATAACTCTGTGCAGCGCCAAGAATAGAAGCATCAGGGACGCCGGAGCGATGGTAGGGCAAGGGGGGGCAGACGAGAACACAAGGGCACTCGAGACCGAAGGCGAGCGAAGCGAGCCGAAAATTTGGGGGGTCCGGGGGTACTCCCCGAGAACATATTTGCAATAATATCTTCATATAATATATATCTTCATATTGGCTTAAACTGCTACTAAGAAAATTTTAACTAATTTTAATAATGTTCTTGTAAGATCATGGGTATGACTAATGTAAGTTATAATGAAAATTTGACTTTGGGATCTAATTCATGATTTTCGTTGTATCTTATTTAAGGCTGTTAAAGAAAAATATTGTTTTATTAAAAGGGCATTTATGCNACTTTAAATGCATTTTTAGTGAGTTATTCCATCCTAACATTTTCAAAGGCGCCTATAAAATCTCAAATTGAGATCAATTAAGTTCGACGCTTTTTTCCTCGTATTTCCAATCATTCTAACGCTATTTCACTTTAGTTTGAACCAAGCTTACGTTCGAGCTTTTGGCGCCCTCTTAAAACGTTGGCGCCTTCGGCGCCCCCATCTTTTCATGTGGATGGGGGGGGCAAGTGCCCCCCCCTGCCCCCCGGCCACCACGCCACTGCCTGTCCGCAAAAGAAATAGAATTTTAGGGACATTGGAACCAATAGTTTACCCTGGGGGCCAGAGCCAGAACCACCCTGAACGTTAATTGGGGACTCTAACCAAAAGGGTACCAGTCCCATTATGTCACACTGAAATTGCGCGGGAAATACTTGCTGAAGTCAGCTTTTTCATAATTTGTCAAATATTATTATTTTCAAAATGGCAGCATTTATTATATTTGAGGCTGTGACGTCATCAAATTTATAAATCCTAAACCAGAAGAACGACAGATTTCTGCTTGCCACCATATTGTAGACCTCCGTAAACTATGGTTTCTTGAGGATTGTATAATTTTTCCTCACTTGATTTAGGATTTATGATGATTTTAATTCTATCAAAATTTTCCATGGATTCTTTCGACAGAAATAAAAATGCCGGCATTTTGAAAATAATCAAGATATCAACAAATTTCCACGACAGATTTACAGCAAAGTACCCTAAGCTACTTTCAAGCCATTCAATTCAAAGAAAAATATAATAGAGTTTCACACCCACCTTTTTAAAGATTTTAAAGATTTGAGCCCTATGCTGACTAGAACTAGAACCGCCAATGAAAACTCGAAATTGCAGGAAAATACCAAATACTCAGTTCATCTGGGTCTTATAAATGATATGCCATATAACTCTGTGCAGCGCCAAGAATAGAAGCATGCACTTCAATGACCAAAAGGAATCAATGATGCACTGAAACTTTTTCAAATTGAGGAGTAGCATGGTGGCCCCAGACAAGTATTTTCGCCCGCTTTTTAGATTTTCGTTGCTGCCCATGGGCTGCCCATGCACTTTTTCAGAAGTCAAAAGACAGAGTGGCGGTAACGGGCGACTGGCGGTAGTGTGCGATACTACTCTAGTTGGTGCTATAACCTAGACTTACGACTTTTAGTCCCTTGTTTCCCTGCGTTCTTTGATTTGGTACAAATAAAAGAACCCAGGGAAACAAGGAATTCCAGGTCATAAGTCTCGCTATAACCTGTTCACTTGGTCTAATCATAAATATTACCCTGGGTACCAGACTCTCTAGTACCCAGGGTACATAAATATCAATTTCACGATGCAATTTAAAAACTAGCCACGACCTATCAAATGTCCGTGATTTTCAAATAGAGGCACCCAGTGAAATTCTACTGCAACGTAGCCTGCGTGCAGCCTCAACACTCCTCGCCCAAAGAGCGTTGAGGAGCGTTGAGGCTGCATGCAGGCTACTGCAACGCTCCTCAAAACTTTAAACATAGCCTACTACGAGCTCTAGCATCATTGCATAACAAGAGGGCAGATTTTGTAAAATAGCACCCATTGATTGACACAAAAGCAACTAACGATCGCAAAGAAAGGGATTTCTACTGCCGATTAGTCCAGTCGCAAATGTAAATGTGATATTCAGATCGTTTTTAAGACACCAAAATACTAACAAAGATCGATTACAGTAGAAAACCGCATAAAAGAACCTGTGATTTTTTGTAACAGGCTGAAATGGTTCCTATAAATTTATATAATGGTTCTTATATATGAGGTGCTTAATTGGCCGAAAATCTGCCTGGAGAGGTTCTTAATCCGCAGTTTCTTTCATGCGGTTTTTCACTGAAAAGCAAACAACTTTGAGATTGCTCCATAAAATTGATTTCTACGATTTTCCAAAGGTGTCACCCGGTTGCTATAAACCTCATTTGTCCATCTTGTTTTTGGGGTTTACCTTTACTGTACTTCAACCTGCATCACTTTGTGTCAAGGGCCCCACACACAGGACTGATAGACAATGCACAGCACAGTCAATGGTAACCTCAAGCCGCCTAACCATCCCATAATAACAGGCTATAAGGCATAACATGCCATATACTGTCTGAAGTCATTGATGGAAAATAAAAGTATCGGATTGATAAAAAGTAAGGTGATTCAGTTCAAAGGCCTTCAAAGGGGTTTTATATGCTTGGAGCTGACCACAACTCTGATACAATTAGATACATAATAAGATATATTGAATGGTTCGATAAACATGCAATTGGGAAAATACTGGGAAAGGGGAATATTGCAGTTTCGATGAAGTCCATCACAAACTTAGAAAAATCTTGAAAAGTTCACATAATAGACAATAACGCTAAAGACAGCGGCCGCGCAAAGCATGCTGGTAAAAAGCTCCCTGACGACCACTATCTTTAGCGTTATTGTCTATTGGCCATCGTATCATCAAAGGGGATTGATAGAAGTTCTACAAAATACCTCATTAAAGATCACGAAACAAAATTTACTTTCATTGCACGTATTTCTTATGAGAAACCAGAGAATCTAAGAATTTGATCCAGCACTGAAAGTTTCTTAACATTTCTCAAATTTGAGCACTCAAACTTTCTTTAGGGTTTCTTACGAGTTTCTTTAAATTCTTGATGTTTACATACAGTGCCGTCGTGCAAATTTCACAACGAAGATTTATGAAGTCATACCTTTCGAGTAATAGAATGAATAAAAAACAAAACAAACGAAATCAAATGAAAATATGCTCTGGCCTTCGAGTTTGTTTTTCTTGGCAAATCAATCATTCAAAGATCTAAAGTTTAAATTTTAAAGTTTTGGAAAATCTTCTGAGAGCCTATTTTCTCCTCACTTCAAATCTGAAATTGGATTCGATTGGCGCTTTTTCTACAAAAATTCGATTAGACACTCTAACTCTACGGCTAAAAACATTATGTGTCCATTTATTTCGCTAGGAGTACTCTAAAAGCGAACAGAAACGGCACAATAACAAAACAACAACAACCATCAGTTCACAGCTACGAACAGTATTCGCTCGATCGAGGAAACAACATTGACATAACAAATTTTAGCAACTTACAGCGGATACTTCCTTGGAAGACATGAAGATTTTGAGACGGCCTCGGGCGACGTCACCATTCAGGATGCCCTACTCTGTTATACACAATAACCAACGTGAAAGAATTGTGTTTTGATGTTTCCAGCGTACTTTGTACAGGATAAGACTAGGATTACTCCTATCTTTGGGGAGCAAAGCCGTGACGTCGAGTTTATCATAAGAAATACAAGCCCGTTCATAGATTTGCATGAATGTGAATCCAACTCATTAAGTTTGGTGAAGTGGAAAACCCAGAACGAGAAATATATATGAAATCTAGAGGAACGGGGACTTTGCGGTACATTTTATAATGAAGAGTGCAGACAGAGTGCAGGGTCATTCTCACAAAAGCCTGATTTAAAATACGGAACTTTTGGTTCGGTTCGGTACGGATGAAACTGGTAAGGGACTAAAGTGTCAGCCAATGTCCTGCAGAAGAACGAAATTAAATGTGAATAATATTTCGCCAAATAGAATTAATGTATTTGCTTGTAAAAGTTTTCTTCTTTAAATAGAAAAAGCAAGCATCATTCGCCCGTCTCATTTGATCAGTGTGATGAGAATATGTCCTTTGCTGAAGCACTGCAAGACAGGTTGCTGACTTAGTCAGCCTAAAGGTTTATAGTAGCGGAGAGTGGAACTTCTATTTTGTTGGGTTTCTATGCCACAGACTGCTAGCCTGCGCGCAGCCTCAACACTCCTGAGTGTTGAGGCTGCGCGCAGGCCACAGACTGCAAGTACTATAATACTACTACTATGACGTAGCCCGCAGTTAGTACTGCACAACGCGTTTTACAATGCTACTCCAGTTTTTCCTATCTTGTGTTAGTTCCAATAATCTATTCAATGTTTTCGTTGCTTTGGAAAGATCTAGTTTTTTCCCGATTGTATTCAAATCTTGCCGTATGGTTTGCATCCAGGTCGTCTTTGGTCTTCCCCGTGGCCTTTTCACTTTCCTGAGATATTCTCCAAGGGCTTTTCTTGCTGGGGTTTCAAGATGTAGTCGCATCAAATGTCCTAGCCATGTTAGTTTTCTCGCTCTTATTATTTCACTCCATGGCTAGCATTTCGTTCTGGCGTAGAGCTCTTTGTTGGTAATATTTCTTTGCCAGTTAATTCCTAGAATCTTTCTTAGATGCCTACGTTGGGAAAGTGTGCTTTTTCGTTCACTATTGTACAGAAACACACTTGCAACATAGGAATTGAAAGTTACTATAATACCCGTCGCTAAAACCAGATTTTCCAAAAGTGCCCCACCATTTAGTCTACAATCCTCAATCCTCGCCAGAATGTGATGGCACGAATGAGGAATTTTTGCAAAATAAAAGAAAATTCAAATCCTTGCAATGTACCGGTTCCCCCACCCCCCCTCGATTCAATGTTGGAACATTTTGATGCGATTGTTTTATGGCGATAAATTCGATCAAAGTTCTAGTGGTCATGAGTCCGGTTATTCCACTGTTCCTCACTCGCACAAGGAAATAATCTGGGCTGAGCATTAACTGACTTTCAACTATGTCGTGGTCAATAATCTATTGGTAGCATTCACAAGGTCATATCTTATATAATGCTACTGTACAATGATTGTATTAATTCAAATCTTAGAGACCTGGTCTGTTTCAAGTCAAATTTCACTAGTGAAATAGATAGGGTGAGCTGGCATACAGCTCAAATCCTTACTGGTTGCCGAGGGACATGCCCAAATCATCCGATTGACTCTAATCAGCCAATGGCTTCCCTGCTCTTCATCAAGAAATGAACCACGCGAGAAAGAATTCCGCCGCTAAAGGTGAAGTTTCGAGTACCCTCTTACGAAAAGTACAATGGCTACTTAGATGCAGCAGTTACTTTGAATATCTTTTTGATAGATCGGTAGCAGGGATGTCCCTCCACAGTTGTTTACATGGACAAAAATCGCATTTAGGCCGCAGTTATATGAGTTTTACGGTCAACGATTATTCAATTTCTTTGAAAGATGGATAGAGATAGTTATAAATGGGTACAGCAAATCCCCGCATATAAGAACCTACAAAAATAAGAACCCACAGGTTGTTTTTCTTAAATTATGCACCACGTAATTAAGAACCTGTTTCAGTTTGATGGAAAATTATGTTCTTATAACAAGGTAATAAAGTTGATTTTTTCATTTTTCTTATTAATTTAGTTTTTGTCCCAGTTGGCTGTTAAATATGAACCTCCTCCTCTGCTATTTTTAAGCTTCGAATTAGTTATTAGGTCCTTAATAACATTGCGAAAACTAGCTGAAAATCTCTTGGTGATACCCCCTAAGAGGTTTACACAAGGGACCCTGCAAATAAGAACCTTTAAGGACCTTTATACCCTGAAATTCAAATTTATACCTTTATAGCCTGGCTTTCAAAAAAGTAGGTTCTTATACGCGGGGATTTACTGTAGATGAAACAAAAATGCCTATTATGATCCAAATGTTCACAGTATCCATGTGGCGGAGATCGGTCACTCAACCGATCGTTCGCCCGTTCCTTGGCTCGGTTTGTCCACATGCGGGCGCCTAGTGGCAGCTTTTTGGAGTTGTTTGACTTACTCAAAGGTCTGCAGAACTTCAATTAGAACCAGGCCCAAGTCTTGGGCCCATAAACCATACCNTCAATTTGCAAAAAAGTGTTCATAGATAAGAAAATCAATTTTCAATAAGGACTGCAGCAAAAATCGAATTCAAAACAAGTTATTATCATTTAAAAGCTATAAGAAGTTCCTGGATTTTTGTTATTAACCATTTCTCTCACAATTACCTTTGACCATACAGATTACAGAAACTGTCAGACTTGGTATTATAGAAAGTCCCCATATAGTGTGTATGCCGGAAATACATAGTTGTTTGGGAGAAATAGAACAGCAGAAACTTCAATTTATGGGACACATTATGAGACACAGATGCATAGAGAATGACTTACTGACAGGAATGGTATTTGGAAAAAGGTTAAGGGGTAGCTTCACCACTAACAGCAATAAATACAATGCTATGTTCTGAATTTGTTTTGGAAATACTGAGATTAAATAACCCAAAAAGCCTACCATCATTCAAATCTGCAAAGATTGGGCTACATGGGGGGACATTTGAAAATTTGATATGTTTTACACATTTTTGGGTGGGAGGTGTCCAAAAATTGCATTTTTTGTCGTTCAAATATTAGCTAACTGCTTGCCCCTACAAAATTCTTGCTTAAAACTAATAAGAAATAGCTGAAACTTGTCAGGTATGTTGCTAGAACATGTAGCTATGCAACTATTACCCCTTTTCTAAAAATAGATTGTTGCTGCCATGGTAACCAGGATTAACTTTTGTAAAGATAATTCATCATGTAATTCAGAAACTAGATTTGATATAAGAAAACCAACTAATAGTTGCATACTTCATGGCATAAGGACCATCTGTACCAAATTTGGGGTCAATACAAGCATGAAAACCTAAAATAATCCTAGGGGGCAACTTTCCAGTATCCGAAAATTGCGTTTTGAGAAAATCGATGTTAAAGTTAGAGTTTAGTGTGTTGAACAAAAAAACTGCACCAATAGGAAACAGTCCAATTTTTCTCTTTTGAGTTCCACTGTTTACATCCTTTAAAACCCTTGTATACTTTTTTCAATATTTCTACTGATCACATCTTCATTAAAACCCCCAGCATTGTATGTAACGCCTTCTGTCTTTCCAGCCGTTATTGTCTTTTGAGCCTTGTTCTTTGATCAAACGAGACAGCAAAATCTATAACTTCATTATCATTTTGCCTAAAGTACTTCTTAGCTGACTCTTTGAGCTTTTCCAGGACTGCTGTTTTTGTAACTGAGTTGACATTCTTTTTCTGTTTCTGAATTGCGCTGTCATGAATTGTTGGTTATTATACAAAATCAAATATTTCACACAATAATGTAGGTGGTACAGCCTTCTCTGGGCCAAATCCAATTTTGCCCACAGCAAAAACTGACACTATGTTCAAATCACTTGAAACAGAGATGTCTGTGATCTAGACTGAAAAGTTGACCTTTCGCAGGGAACGCGTTCCCCGCGCATTCTTTATGAAAACAATTGCCTATTGTTTCAAAACAAAAGAATCTGCGCAAATTCCCCGCGCAGAAGTAAAACTTTACAATCTGGTCTGTGCTTGTTTTATCTGTCTCTACTCTACGACTACTGTCCTTCCTACAAACTCTGCATTCAAAACGAATTTCACTACTCAGTCCTCTTCTTTTATGCCCTCTGTCATCAGTGAGTATTCTTCCCCTTGGCATCCATATGCATAGGCCTATCCACTAAAACTTTTCAAACATTTTCGAGATAAACACTTCTGTACACCTTATTAGAATTCTAGTTTTAGCTGTTTCTCGGCTGCAGCTGTTCCATCTTGGCCTTCATTCATAGCTTGCCCCATCTTTCTTCACGAAGCAGAGATTATAGGACGAGCGCTACCATCCCTGTACGATCGTCAACAGTTCAACTAGGCCCAACATCATCATATTACCCAGACTCTCTGAAACTCTGGCAGCTGGCCTAAATCCACTGTTTCTGGATATCTGCAAATCTTATACCTTTGGAACACTTCTTCCTTCTTCTTACGACTTTGTGTTCTAACACTGAATCCTCGTCCGTTCTTCGGAATGTTCTACCCTCGTGCATGAGTGGAGTTTCTGGTGTAGGCCTACTCCTTTTCGAGATCACAACACAAATTATCCAGACAAGTGCAGGAAAAGTAAAAGAGCATTGTGGGAGGGATTTACAGCATTATGGGATAGGAGAAGCCTCCATTGCATGCTGTTGCCACAGGTGGGCCATAGTATGAAGACACAGGTGGAAAAACACGAGAGAAAAGGGGCTGCAGCCAAATGGGGCGCGTTTTGATCATTCGTTGCCATGGAAACGAGATAAAATCTTTCAGGAGAACTAGAGCACTCAACTTAAAAGTTATTTTATCAGGCTTTAGAGCAATAAAACGAGGATACAGTGACCAGTAGTATAAAGTCCATACTTCAAAGTGACATAAAATGCACAAAAACGAAATCTAGAAAAATTAACAAAAACTTTTATTCTTAGAGGTGAAGCTACCCCTTAAAAGAGTGCAGCTCAATTCACCGGCAGGTATATGCCCCTCATAAAGGTTGGTTTTGCACAGGAAAACTTGAGTTTGAAAACAATAAAAAAAAAAACGATAACTGTTTGCAAATTTCAAGACAGCTTAGCATGATTAGAACATTCAGTACAACTCAATATAATATTGGTCTCAATTCAAGGATTAAATTGTACTTTTCAGGAACAGTTATTTAATATTCATAGTTCACTTGTTCTTGTGGACTTTACGGCTTTCTACTGCCCTGTATGGTACCTCCTGTGATGTGCTCTTTTCCTTTGGCCACATATCAGCATTGGCATTTATTTTTTNAGTAGTATAAAGTCCATACTTCAAAGTGACATAAAATGCACAAAAACGAAATCTAGAAAAATTAACAAAAACTTTTATTCTTAGAGGTGAAGCTACCCCTTAAGAGGACGGCAGAAAACCAGAATGACAAATACAATTAAAGAGAAGCTAGGACTGACTATGACTGAAGCCATTGCAACAGCTCAGGACAGAGAGAAGTGGAGGAACATTGCGTATGCCGCCACAGCCGTTCGGGCAGCCGAACGTTCTGAACAATAGTAGTAGTATAGTAAGGACCTTTATACCCTGAAATTCAAATTTATACCTTTATAGCCTGGCTTTCAAAAAAGTAGGTTCTTATACGCGGGGATTTACTGTAGATGAAACAAAAATGCCTATTATGATCCAAATGTTCACAGTATCCATGTGGCGGAGATCGGTCACTCAACCGATCGTTCGCCCGTTCCTTGGCTCGGTTTGTCCACATGCGGGCGCCTAGTGGCAGCTTTTTGGAGTTGTTTGACTTACTCAAAGGTCTGCAGAACTTCAATTAGAACCAGGCTCAAGTCTTGGGCTCATAAACCATACATTCCTCCATGGGGAAATCGATTTCAGATTTGAAATCTAAAGGAATTGCAGCTTCAAGTAAAAAAATTTGATTTCAAAATGTCCTTTCGTCCAAATGGAAGTGACCGTTGGTAAGGTGGCTAAAAGTAGACTTATTACTATTCACCCCAGTTTTCGCTCGCAATGAAGAACATTCATAGGCGTACGAGCCTGAGGGCTGGGAGGGCGACAGCACCCCCCAACGTTGAAAAAATTGACCAAAATCAGCCTTTTCGGGCAAAAATCTACCCTAAGTCGGGCAAAAAATTCGGTAAACAATGGATTTTTTTGGGGCAGCCCTCCCAGACTTTATCTTCCCGTACGCTTATGAGAACATTTTTTGGGACGAATTGTCCTAAGTCTAGGCTAAAAGACCGATATCAAAAGGAACAAAGGAAGTGTTTGTTCTGATAAAGCAGTAGTTCACATTTACCAAAAAACTACAAAACATAACAAAACATAAATATCTAACGCAAAAAGTATGTCATAAACACAATTTTTTGTCAAAAATCTACGAATTTCTTTCGGGACATGAAGATAACCTCTCCAGAAAAGTTACTTGTCTCACCTAAGAACACATGTATAGATACTGCTTCCTTCTTATGAACATAAGCTTATGTCTTAAAAACATTCTATGATAAACCATATGGGGATAAATATTCTTCAAATGCATGGCTTGAATTTTACTGTATTAGTAAGGCAGCTAAATGATTCTGTATGGTACAGATATTTAAAATGACGTTAAAGGGTTTGTGCAAGGTTAAAAAGCTTGCATTTGCAACGAGCAAAAAATCTAAGAATATCTCATAATAATCAAAGTTGGTCACGCGCCACGAACAATGTATAGCCAAACAAACTTTCTTTCTTCTATTTATAAACAAGCCTATTCACCATTGCACATTCCCTTTAACGATTGGCAAAATATTATTATTCGACAAAGACCACAGCAAGATCGACATGAAAGATTTGAGAGACACAGTACCACTTTAAGCTTGAAATGTGCTACAGAGATAACACAGTTAGGCATCTGTGCGGCAAATGAATACTGCAAACATCCAAATTACCTCCAAATAAAAGGGCACATCTTGAGGCTGTGACGTCATCAAATTTCTAAATCGCAATCCAGAAGAGTGAAAGACTTGTGCTTGATAGCATATTGTAGACATTCATGAACTATAGTTTTCTTGAAAATTATTCCATGTTTCCTCAAAAAGTTTAGAAATTACGATGGTTTTAATTTTTTTCAAAACTGTTCTTGAATTCTTAAAAAAGAAGAGAAACCCTCTAATTCTGCGAATATTAAAGATTTCAGAAAGTCCAGCGGTAGAACTTCAAGCCATTTAGTCCAAAGAGAGAAGTAGTAGCCATTTGAAGATTTGACGCTATGCTCCATACGAAATGAAGAAGGCATGAAATCGTACGATTTTGCTTTGCGTTTGGGAGATATCGGTATGGATATGATTTGGAAACGGAATGAAAAGAAAATGGAATCCGAAGTGTCTGGATTTGAAAACAGCATCGTGTAAACGGCTGAAAACGGTACGATTTCGAACAGATAGGAAACTGAGGTCACCAGACTATGTGGCAGCTAGGCCATTTTCAAATCACTCCTGTGCCGGTACCATGTAACTAACGCAAGGCAAAATGGTAAGATTTCATGCCATTTTCACTTCATACTGGTATGATGAAAACGGGTCTATTCGAATAGGAAACGCTAGACTTACTCCACTCGTCCCGATGTTTTCACTCCATTCCTTTTTACAGCACGAAATACGCCACTGCAGATCAATTAAAAGTGTAAAAAAATGTTGTTGTTGTTGTTGCGATAATTGGGACCACGTATGGAGTCTAAGGAAACGCCATATTTATGAAGAATATCTACCCCCGTGATAAATCTATATCAAAATCATATTACTTTGTTTTGAGGCGCTTAGCAGGGGGTCTGTTACTACTGTCATCACTTTTTTGTCTCAATGGATAAAAATGATCATTAATTTTCTTACGGCTTGGTGTAGTCTTACTTTCCATATCAAGTTCTCGTTGCAATTTGAGGGCAATCTCGAAATCTTCTTGCTCTTGCTTTGATCTCGTCGGGGTTCGCAGCATATTGTTCTCGAAAGATTCGTTGGCGTTTGATGGTCCAGGGCTCCCTGTAATGACAATATCCAGTTACACCATGCAAGAAAATAGTCAGACCAAGAATACTAGGGGAATAATTTTCGGAGAACATTCAGACATAAATGAGCGATGTTTCGGACTAAATTAACAAAAAATATCGGATTAAATCAACAGAAATATCGGACAAATGCAGTAAAAAGGAAAGCAACAATTTATAGATTTTAATGTTCACACGTGTATTGGGTGCACAATGAAATGGTTTAATACCTTATTCAACGTTGCATACAAAATCTTGTGAGTAAATATAATCAGCTAATTAATACCAACTAAAAGAACAAATACAATGTATCACGTGTTCGTAAAATCAAGTTTTTGAAAAGTCTTTTGATGTTACAAATTTTAAGATTGATCTGAGTCGAATCAATCAAATTTTGGTAGTTTAATGTTCGACTGTTTGTCGGTTTTGCAATCATTCTTTAGGTTCCTTCGGATTGATATTCGCTGAATAGTAGCTCAGATTTAGCCTTTCAGAATCGTTCAAAAATAGGCGCAAACTCCTACATCAATGTTGCTAACATGTTAACTANTTTAATGTTCACACGTGTATTGGGTGCACAATGAAATGGTTTAATACCTTATTCAACGTTGCATACAAAATCTTGTGAGTAAATATAATCAGCTAATTAATACCAACTAAAAGAACAAATACAATGTATCACGTGTTCGTAAAATCAAGTTTTTGAAAAGTCTTTTGATGTTACAAATTTTAAGATTGATCTGAGTCGAATCAATCAAATTTTGGTAGTTTAATGTTCGACTGTTTGTCGGTTTTGCAATCATTCTTTAGGTTCCTTCGGATTGATATTCGCTGAATAGTAGCTCAGATTTAGCCTTTCAGAATCGTTCAAAAATAGGCGCAAACTCCTACATCAATGTTGCTAACATGTTAACTAGGCAGCAAACGCCTTTTCATTTTTTGTTCATTTTAAAATTCTTTATGCACGGTTGTCCCGTCAGTTAGTGAGATTGATTTTCAGGGGGCCGTGCCAAAAACTTTTCAAATTAAAAAACTACTAATAATTTGAAAAGAAACTAATTACAATATCATCATTTATTTACAATTCTTTAAAATGTTCTTAAAAGAAGATAAAGAGGGAGTTTGCTTGGCCTCGTGGCTAAGGTCAGTCCAGATTTTCGCTCCACGAAATGTGAAAGCTTTCTGCCCATTGCTAGTTTTCATAAAAGGCACTAGCAAGTCAGTTTCAGCATTTCTTAGACTGATTGTATTGCGAGCAGAAATTTTTATAAATAAGTGTGAGAGATACTCAGGCGCGAGATTATTAACAGATTTAAATACAATCGTTGCTATCTCACTTCTAATCATATCTCTCACAGTTGACCATTTTAATTCCTTAATCAAAGCTTCAGCAGGAGCATCGTAGCTGCTATTAGTGACAATTCTAGCCGCACGATTCTGCAATTTTTGAAACAATCCCATATGAAGTAGGCTCTTTGTCTACATAGCAAGTTTTAGACAAAATTTAGGCCGGGTTTAATTGAGATTAATATGAGGTTCAAATGCTAGGAGGTGTGATCAAGGGTTTTAGGCTTTTTGAAGAGTTCTGTATTGACTGAGATGTAATCATGAAATTCTTTAAATTTGAGAACGTAAGGATGGGTTTCGAAGGACTTTCCGGTTCTTAGTTTGCAATTTAGATAGGAACATTAAGCCTACTCTCGAGTCTGGAAATGACAGCGGTCTGGAATAAANCTAGATTTTAATGTGCGCACGTGTATTGGGTGCATAATGAAATTGATTAATACCTTATTCAACGTTGCATACAAAATCTTGTGAGTGAATATAATCAGCTAATTAATACCAACTAAAAGAACAATACAATGTATCACGTGTTCGTAAAATCAAGTTTTTGAAAAGTCTTTTGATGTTACAAATTTTAAGATTGATTTGAGTCGAATCAATTAAATTTTGGTAGTTTAATGTTCGACTGTTTGTCGGTTTTGCAATCATTCTTTAGGTTCCTTCGGATTGATATTCGCTGAATAGTAACTCAGATTTAACCTTCCAGAATCGTTCAAAAATAGGCGCAAACTCCTTCATCAATGTTGCTAACATTTTAACTAGGCAGCAAACGCCTTTAAGACAATTTTCATTTTTTCATCTTTTTTTTCACTGTAAAATTCTTTATGCACGCTTGCCCGTCAGTTAGTGAGATTGATTTTCAGGGGGCCGTGCCAAAAACTTTTCAAATTAAAAAACTACTAATAATTTGAAAAGAAACTAATTACAATATCATCATTTATTTACAATTCTTTAAAATGTTCTTAAAAGAAGATAAAGAGGGAGTTTGCTTGGCCTCGTGGCTAAGGTCAGTCCAGATTTTCGCTCCACGAAATGCGAAAGCTTTCTGCCCATTGCTAGTTTTCATAAAAGGCACTAGCAAGTCAGTTTCAGCATTTCTTAGACTGATTGTATTGCGAGCAGAATTTTTTATAAATAAGTGTGAGAGATACTCAGGCGCGAGATTATTAACAGATTTAAATACAATCGTTGCTATCTCACTTCTAATCATATCTCTCACAGTTGACCATTTTAATTCCTTAATCAAAGCTCCAGCAGGAGCATCATAGCTGCTATTAGTGACAATTCTAGCCCCACGATCCTGCAATTTTTGAAACAATCCCATATGAAGTAGGCTCTTTGTCTACATAGCAAGTTTTAGACAAAATTTAGGCCGGGTTTAAATGAGATTAATATGAGGTTCAAATGCTAGGAGGTGTGATCAAGGGTTTTAGGCTTTTTGAAGAGTTCTGTATTGACTGAGATGTAATCATGAAATTCTTTCAATTTGAGAATGTAAGGATGGGTTTCGAAGGACTTTCCGGTTCTTAGTTTGCAATTTAGATAGGAACATTAAGACCTACTCTCGAGTCTGGAAATGACAGCGGTCTGGAATAAACAGGGTGGGTGGAAAATTTCCTGTACTGTAATTAGGCGAAATGCACAATTTGTTTTTGCTGTTGAAAGTATGAAAAAAATTCATAAACAGCTATTGAAAACGAAAAGTACAGATCGAAACACATTCAGGAAACAGGAAACATGACTTCACATGTTTTACATTTCAAGAAGCTTGAAATCAGTAAATGGGAGTTCTGTAGTAAGAACGTCATGGGTAGATTCCCTTCAATCAAATTTCCGGACCGGAGAGTATAAGGTAATAAAAGCTTACCAGTTGTAAAACCGTGTAGTTGACTAAATTTCTATGTTAATTGTAAATTGCCACAGGGTTGCTATGTATTTCCATGCTCCTTGTGGTATTGTCTTGTAACTTTATGTATGTTTCTGTAAATTTTTATGCGAATAATTATATATAAAAAAAGCTTACCAAGACTTGACTTTGATAGCCAGTTTGTAAGACAATTTGTTTTGGGTTTGGTGGTTGGTTTACTGGCAGAATTTCCACCAGCTGATCCACTTCTTAGGGACATCTCTTGTGGTAGTTTACATGCATCGAGAAAACGAGAAAGCTTTGTATTTGGAGATGTGAATTTTCCACCAGCCTAAAACAGAAGGGAGAGTCATAAATCAAACATGAAACAAGCAAAGAACAAAGTTTTCTTCTTGTGAAATCACAAATTTTACTTTTTGTAGAAGACTTAAATTATTTTCAATAAATTACCTAGCAGATCAAATGTTAGGGTTACTGACAAAACAGCAAATGACCAGCAAACAAAGTGCAAGCTGTGCATCAAATGCAATAGATGTTGGCAGACGCATTTTTGGCTAAAAGATGATTATGGTATTTTAGACAAACCTCCTTCACTGATTTTCTTGATAAAGTAAACTACACGCGTTGAAAGATCAACAAAGTTAAAATGGTTGCCAAATACTATGCATAATAAATGTACTGTGTTAGAAAAATCATACTGTTTGGAGTTCTTCAGTTTGTAATTGCTTTGCCATTTTCTCGTCTTGTTCTAGCTCTTCCTGTCGTAATCTTTCTTCCTCCTGAAGTCTTTTTACTATTTCTTCACTTGCTTTTAATTCTTCTTGCATTTCCATTTCAGCCTTAAATGATGATAATGTCTTTTGCATGATAAGTACGTTTGACAGAGGCAATAGACAATTACAGAAAGGGTAGTGTCGACAGGTCAGGCATTCCCTAGAATTTGTCATCTTCTTAAATGGAATAATGGAATAGACGATTGCGCTAAAGATGGTGTATAGGAAATTTTTAACATGTTGCTTTGCGTTGGATTGAGATTGATTTGATTGCTTGATGTCTTCAATGCCGCAAAGGATTTTGGTAAAAAATTCCTCAACGCCATCTTTAGCGTAATCTTCTGTTATTAATTTCAAATATTACCAAATATTTCTTAATAGAATTGAATTGACTGTTCTACTGAACATTGTGTATTGAATACAATGCAATGTATCAATTAGGCAAAATGGCCTGTCGAAGGCTTTACTAGAATTTTGCTAAAACTGCTTGCAAACCATTTTCTCAACTTATATTAAAATCCAAAAGTTTTGTCCGAATTAACTTTCTTTAAAAGCATCCAAAATCTTTTTTAGCTAAATTTGTTTTCTCATGATACTTCTATTTGAAGCATTCAGTGTGGATCTTTGGTTAAAATTATGTTAGGTCTATGCAAATATAACCATTTCAAGTGTAAGATTTCACCACTATGCTGCAAATGGGAATTGTTTCCAAATGTTCAGAAAGGGACCAAAACTTTTCTGTCCAAAACATTTGGATGCTACTAAAACATGTCCAGGCAACATATCTGGTTGTCATCATCATCATCATTACTTTATTTTTACAGTAGGCGAGAATTAATTATAGCTCAAATTTACAGCTAAATTAAGCCTACTCTACAATACAATATATACAATATTACAGAAAAATTAAAACATATCTTGGCTAATTACATGAGGATAAAAACATAAAAGTCTATCCTGTTAGGAACCCAACCTGTGGTATATATGCTTTGCAAAGCCTGCAGTTGCATTTGTCACCTTTCCAGCACCTTATTTGCTTTTAATATACTGTACAGTTAAGCCCAAAATTATTCATGCCCATGGAGCATACTGAATCGTTTTATTTGCAAACCAATTACCCAAAACATTGTGTTCCTTGAAATGTGAATAATTGCTTCTTTCAGCCTTTTGTCAAATTCGTATGTAACTTCAGCTAAAACAAAATTGGTCCACAAATGAGGTGATTCAAAATACTCCGAATTTGGCATTTGTATGAATAATTTTGGGCTTAACTGTAAAAAAAGTCAATTTAAAATACGTTACCCTTTGTAATTCCTTTTCGTATTCTTGTCTAACTTCTCCATCTTTTGCAACAACGGGAACAAAAGTTGAAGCTGAAATGCAAACAGACCTGTTGATAAGTTTGGAATGTTGCAACTGCTATTCATAAAGATTAAGGGCCTGATTACATGAGAGTTTTCACCATAGGGCTGGGATTTCAGCTCTCGTACACGAGGTGAAAATATTTTTGATTACATGGGAGTTTTCAACCCAGGGCTGGAATTTGCAGCCACGTGTCAAATTAGATTTTCAATTGTCAAAACAGTCCAATATTTCAATTACGTCAGTGCATCCAATGTAAAACAATAGGGATTAAGCGATAATTAAGTGTGACAATTTGGTAGGGCAAAGAGGCTGGGATTTCAGCCCTATGGTGAGTTTCAACCTAGGGCTGAAAATTTCCCAAGTAATCACCAAAAGCAATTTACAAGTCGTTCACCAGAGAGGGGAGCTGGAATTTCACCTCAGGCAAGAGGGCTGAGATCCCAGCCCTATGGTGAATACTCCCATGTAATCAGGCCCTAAATAATTGAAACTGAAAAATTGTCTTGAGTAACAGAACCATTGTGGAAGGAAGCAAATTGTTCTGCTAATTAGTACAATTTTAGAGGTTTGTACCCAGGGGCGGCTGGGAGCCAAATATTTTAGGTATTCGTTTTGCATGAATTGCTCAAAAGCTAAATGTTAACAATATATTCGCGAAGCGAATGAATTGTTAACCAATCCAGCTGGGGGTATGGGGGGCGCTGTAAGCCCCCCATTGGGGTCCAGGGGCGAAGCCCCTGGAAAGAATTGCATTTTGTGACAATTACATCCCAGGATTTTCTCTAAATAGCAGGAAAAAGTGCATCTTGAACTTTATCTTCAAGTTTTATTTGGATGTTAAAAAGATAAAACATTAAGCTGTGAAAATGGCTGCCAGCAAGATAGGAAAGATTCGACCCTGCAGAATTGTAACCAGTCCTTTGCACAAATGACGCCTTCATCTACAAATATGATAGAAACACAGAAATGTTTTCTTTGCTATGATAAAAAAGTTATCTTAGTATTTATTTATGTAAGCACATGGCCCTTTGAAAATAAACCATTAGTTGAAGGCTACTCTAAACCAATGGCATGAAATTTACTAAAAAGTTAAATATCTCAATGTTAATTTTGATGGAAATTCCATGCTACTTCAAACAGAGTTTGAAAAAGAACAGTAAAATTCTCGTGCTTGGGGAGCCCAGTTAAAACTGTAAGTAGAACGCTTCAGGTGAACAGGAGGAATAGGAAGGGATGAAGAGAACGGGCCTTGGGCTTTAAACCGCAAGGGTTAC